>OZ014482.1:30506736-30805887 GCA_963965965.1 Trididemnum nubilum | reverse complement strand
AACTTTACTGAAAGTCATATTCAAATTCTGCACCACCTCAAAATTGTTCATTTATTTTCGACAGAAATACGATAAGCAGCAAATTGCTCTTCTGAACAAAGTGGTGAAAGCAAGAGGCCGTATGTGCACTTGCAAATTTTCAACAGCCTTTCTAAAGGCTTGCATACTCAAGAAAGTTGTTCCCACTTTCATATCGAATCGCATTCGAAAAGCAAATGTCAGCCACAGCCCTGACATGGAGCGGTTTTTTCTCAAAGATGAGATCATGAGAAACAACAAACGATTGAGAACACTTCGCACAGCCTACCAGGCATATTGGACAAAGGCTTGCGAATTTCTCTCTATGTTTGACACTATTCGACTGTGCAGATATCTAACCGAGCTAGATGAACGAACCGAACGAAAAACGAAGTCTAAACATTATCGGTTGATCATGATACTCAGACGCAAACGTTTTGGTACAGCGCTGAGTGACGGAAAAAGCACATTCAGAACCTCTCAGACTACGTTTTGTCGGACACGGAGGAGTTCGTACTTGGACATGGACTCATTTTTGCCTACCACCCAAAACTGTGTGTAAAGAGCAATTGTTCGCTGGGTTCGAGTCACTATGGGCGCAATTACAACATCACAAAGCGTGCTCCATTGATACGCGAAACGCTTTGAAAGCCTGACTCACTGACCTGGCACACAGCTACAGTGACAGTCAATTTGAAAAACATGACTTCTTGATGCAGAACGAATGCTACCAGGCAATCAAAAGCTTGCGTAGAAATGAAAAAATCCTTATCACTCGGCCCGATAAAGAATCAGGCGTAGTCATTTTGAACAAAAGTGATTACACAACAAAAATGGGAAACATCCTGAATGACGCATCAAAATTTGAATGTCTTGGCCCAGCCGCTACGGCTGACAGAACCGCTACCATAGAGACAAAACTTCAGGACCGATTACGAGAGTTACTGAACTCAGAGCAGCTACCTAAACAAGTCTATGATGAGGTACGCCTTACGGGTTCGCAAAGACCGCGAATGTACGGATTGCCTAAAACACACAAGATAGGCACGCCATTAAGGCCAATCCTGTCCATGGTCGGTTCTTCCCACCATGAACTTGCCAAATGGCTAGCAAGCATTTCACAGCCAGTGCTTGAGCAGTTTTCCACCAACTGCACAAAAGACTCATTTACATTCGCACAAACCATGCAAGACCTGAGGTTAGAAGGAAAAGATGTCTACTTGTGCTCATTTGACATCTCAAGCCTATTTACCAATGTACCTCTCAAGGAAAAGTTCGGCATATGTGCGGAAGCCTTGTACAAAGACCCATCTTCCGCATCTCCCATCCCCCAAGCGGTATTTATTGAACTTATGGAAAGTGCTACGTTATCCGTAGAGTTCAGCTTTAATGACACAATGTACAAACAAACGGACGGAGTAGCGATGGGCTCATCACTGGGCCCAGCATTAACAAACATCTTTGTTGGATACCACGAGTCCAAACTATTCTCCTGTGTTCAAAAAACCGACAATTTATTTTCGATATGTTGACGACACCTTTGCCATCTTTAAACAAGACGGTGACGTTGACGATTTCCTGGTCACGCTTAATTGTCTACATCCTGCTCTCAAGTTCACGTTTGAAAAAGAACATGATGGCAAACTTCCATTTCTAGACATTCTAGCGGAAAGAACTGAACTTGGTTTCGAGACCAGTGTATATCGAAAGCCCACTTTTTCTGGTCAATACATCCGCTGAGAATCCTTCAGCCCACGAAAACGGAAAACGAACCTAATCGCTACGCTGGTACACAGAGCACTTATGATATGTACGAAAAACAAGCTTAAGCAAGAGATTGATTTTATCAAAAAGATCTTGCTTGACAACGGGTATCCTGAAGATATAGTACTCAAGCACATATCCAAGAAAATCACACAATTTTCTACAGCCAAACCCTTTGGACCAGAAAAGTGCCCAGTGTATCTTAGAGCCCGCGGATAGGCTCAGCTTCTCAGCAATTAGAACATCAAATTAAAAGTACTGTGCAAAATTGCTACGGAGCAGTGTCACCACGCTTGATTTTCTCAAGCCAATGCATGCTACCTGCTGCCAAAAAGGATGTGCTTCCTGCCAATCAAAGAAGTATGTTATTTATGAATACGTGTGCCACTGTGATAGTCGGTACGTAGGTCGCACTACTCAAAGGCTTCAAGAACGCATCAAGCAATATGTTCCAAAAGCAATAAGGCAAAAAACCACTCTTACTCAGGAACAGGGAAACCACCGATCTCAACCAACCAGAACCCAGCCAAATAGAAAATGCAAAGCAAAAAGTAAGACTCAATTCGAAGCAGAAAGCGATTCAGCCATTGGCAAACATTTGTTGGAATCCAATCAGTGCGAACGCAACTATTCTGATTCGCCGTTTAAAATCCTAACCACAGCTCGCTCTCGGTTTCACTTGAGCCTGTTGGAAGCGGTTTATGTTTCATGGAAAAACAACAGATTTGTGCAGGCAAAAGCAGTTCGTATTCACTCTACAACTGTTTCGGTAAGATCAAAGCTTGCTGTCATTGGATAGATTGCGTTTCTCCTTACTATTGTGCAATATCCTTAAAATGCATTTCTCCTCGCTGCAGAGGGCATTTCTCCTTACTGCATTTGGTCCTTAAAAGATCCTGTTCACTACATACCAAACCAGACAGAGATTGCAGCTGAAGTGTTCTGTCCGAAAAGCTTATTGTGGAAGCAAAATGAAATCGATTTTATAGAAAGTCGTATTTAAATTCTGTACCACCTCAGAATTGTTCCTTTAGCTTTGTTTTGTAATTACTGATTTATAATTATTATAGCTAACTGCTTAAAAAATGTTTGATTGTATTTTGTCTTGATATAATCTTACGATGAATGAGTACTGGAAAAAATTTGGTCACTGATTTCGTCACAGTGATTTCGTCACAAAGTGAGGGCTTGGGCAGGATGGCTCCGGGGATAGTAAAATATGCTGATGATCGCTCTTCTCAGCTAATCCGCATCATTTTGTCGGCATAATTCTCGGTCAGTTGTCGTGGACCCTCTAACGACGGATAAGTCATCGTAACTATACTCTGTATTGCGTCCAATTGAAAGAGAATTCGAAACTTTCCAAAGCATAACATTAACTTGGCTTGATTAGTATCGAGGTTCATCTAAGCTTAGAGCTTTTGTGTTTCAGATGAGGAAAGAGACTCGGGAGCGTGGCTTTTATCTACAATTGCTGGATTAGAAGTACAATCAGATATTCTACAATTAGTCACCCAAAAAGTCAAGCAACTTGCACCTTGAATTAGTTGGCTTAGTGCGTAATAGTGCTATATTTATTTTTACCAATGTTTTGACTTTTGGGATTGCTACTTTGTATAGTTGGACATAGGATTTGTTGTTGAAACTGGAGGTTTTTGAAACAAGCTTATAGATTGATGAACATAACAGCAATTTTCAGATATATGAGCATTTCTCTTCCTGGGCTGGGGATTCGAAGGTTTTTATATGATTTCGAGTCAAAGTTGTCCTTTTTTGTGAAATTTGTTTCTACCGGAGTCGGTGTCAAACTTCGAGCGGTGATTGTATCGAACTCGAAAGTGAATGAAAATAAGCTTGCAATTTCTGCATAGCCTTTATGGTTCTCAATAAAACTCATGACAGTGTATAAAACCCATTGTTATTTTTTGTCGTCTCGGAAGTTCAAAAAGTACATTACAAAACTGGATGAAAATTCAAGCTCAGTGTAAGCCTTGTCGCTCTTTTCCGGTAAAGATCTACTTTTATTATATCTTTGTTTCCGGTAAAGTTTTATTATATCTTTATTATATCTTTCCGGTAAAGATCGACTTTTATTATATCTTATTGCAGATACAAAGATATAATAAGGAGTACACAATGATTTTACGTGGTAGCAAAAGCACTTAAGGTAGCAAAAGTGCAAGTACTTAAAACTCGAAGAGGCGGAATTGCATTTGCAGTTAAAAAATCGGATACCTTTTATTTTTAAGAGTCCGTTATTTTTAAATTGATTTATCAGCCTTGCTGTTTTCACTTCATTGTTCTTTTATTTACTCGTTCTTGAAGTGTTGCTTACATCTTTGCAAATATGTTCTTTTTAAAAGTCATCGCTAATTTGCGAAACTGTACTGCGGGTGCAATCATGGTGTAAAAATGTATTCTTATTTTTCGCTGAACTGGTAGGTCGTGCGTAGGCATGCCGAATTTCTGTTTAAAGTAAACCAAAGATACATTTGTGCGTTTACAATTTCACACCCGGTATGTTAGTCCTGGTCTAAAGACTCTCGAGGAGATTTTTAATAAGGCAAAATAAGTTCAAAATTAAGATAGTTTTTTAAAAAATTACTAGGTTGTTTGGGTTACAACCGTTGCATTTTTGCTTCTAATAGCGCGAGTACTGGTAAGGAAAAAAAAAAACACATTAAAATGATTGTGGACAGATGACAGTTTCGCAAATTTAGCAAGGAAGCTTTTTTTCGTTTATCATGTGAAACATGTCGATTACCCAATGCCATTATATTTTTGGAATGGTTTTTGTTTTTAAATCGAGTTATTAAATGTATCTGTACCAACTTTTCTACTAATTGCGCCATTCACTTTTTGTTTTCATTGCAATTGAGCATGTCTACGTCTAGCCTTGCTGTATATGATTGTATACTGTTAGCAATTTGCAAACGTTTTTAGTGATAAAAATATGGCGTCACCTGAACAATGATATTTTTGTAATTTGGTAGCGATTGGTTTAAAACCCGACCGATATTGCTATTTTTTATGAAGTGGTCAACTGGTCAGTTGTCAACTGGTCATGTTGCGAAATTCCAACGATTTTCAGACCATCTGCTACATTTTACTTGAAATCCTGATAAATAGAAATGTGCACCGTTCTTCTTCTTCTTTCTTCATTGCCCGCTTTTCCGTGAGGGTTGCGGGGGCAGTAGCTCAAGATTAAGCCGCCACACCTCACGGTCTTCTATCACCTTCATCATTTCGCTTGGGCGAAGTCCCAAGCGATTCCATCCAAGATCCTCAATGTGATCGGTCCATCTAGTTCTAGGTCGTCCAACTGGTCTTCTCCCATCTGTTTTGGCAAGTAAAGCTTGTTTGGGCTGTCTTTCCTGAGGCATTCTGCTTACATGGCCAAACCATCTAAGCTGAGATCTTTCAATTCGGAGAAGTAACGGCTTGATGTTAAGAGATTTTCGAATCTCAGAGCTACGTACCTTGTTAAATAGTGTAACTCCTTCGATTCTTCGTAAAAACATCATTTCGGACGCTTGCACTTGTGATCGCATTCTTTCGGTAATTACCCAAGATTCATGACCATAAGTGAGAATGGGGACAAAAACTGCTTTGAAAATTGAGAGCTTTGCCTTTTTCGACAATTCTCGTTTCATGACAACCGAGTTGTGCAAAACTCGCATTACTGCACTAGCCTTGCCAATTCGGGTATCCAGTTCTTCGTCTTGCCTTCCGTCACTCGTAAATGCAACCCCAAGGTACTTGAACTTCTCTACCTGCTTCAGTGTCGCTCCATTCACTTGTAATACGCACTGATCAGGGTTTCTTGAAAGATGAAGTACCTCAGTTTTGGCCGTGCTTATTTTCATTCCGGCGGTGTTGCCTGCATCAGCAAAGCTATTTAATGCGCACTGGAGGCCAGATTCTGTGGAAGAAAGCAGAACCAAATCATTAGCGAATAGCAGACGACTAATTTTGCAATTTCCAATTGTGGCACACTCATCAGCTTGACTGCATTTGTCGATCCAATTCATGTAAACAATGAAAAGGAGAGATGACAAATTGCACCCTTGCCGGAGTCCAACGCCGACATGGAACGGCTTTGATTGCTTGCCATTTACCCGAACACAAACCTCCGGTCTGCAGTGAAATGATTTAATAGCGCGTAACAATTGACCATTAACGCCATATTCCTGCAAAACCTTCCGAAGTTTATCCCGAGGAACTCGGTCATATGCTTTTTCAAGATCGACAAAGCATGCAAAGAGATCTTTGCCATACTCCCAAGATTCTCGAAGATTTGCTTCAGAGTGAAGATTTGGTCCGTGGTGCTACGACCCGGACGAAAACCACACTGACCATCTTCCAGTTTTGATTCCACCACCATTTCTCGGCATTTCCTTTCAAGGCATTCGGCATATACTTTCCCTGGCAAACTAAGGAGTGATATCCCTCTGTAGTTTGTACATTGCTTGCGATTTCCTTTCTTGAATATCGGAATAATCACACCTGTTTGCCAATCTCTGGGAGTTTTGCCAAACTTCCACGCAACTTGACACACTCGCGTTAACCAGAGAATTCCTTCTCCAGTCAACGCTTTCAACATCTTGGGTCTGATTTCATCTTCACCAGCAGCTTTTCCAGATTTTATCCCTTTAATTGCCGTTGCCACTTCTGCTGCAGTGAAAACTTCGTCATCCCCTAGAGGTGTCACTTCGTGTGTGTCACGAGTCGATGCCTTTACAGGATTCAAAAGATCTTCAAAGGATTCTCTCCATCGTGAAAGGATTTCATTCTCATCCGTTAGAATGTTACCGTCAGAATCTTTGATGGAGTACGTGATACTCGATCTTTTGCCACGTAAACGGCGAATGGTCTGCCAAAATACTTTGTTTGCCGAAAAAATAGTTGGAATCCAACCGACGACCAAACTCTTCCCATGACTTCCCCTTGGATTTCTTTACTGCCAAAGTTGCCGCTTTTCGCGCCTCAGTGTACCGGGATTGCAAATCAGATGACGATCTGTCCTGTAGCCAGGCCTTGAACGCATCTTTCTTTGCTCGAATCGCTTCTTTAACCTCTTGGTTCCACCAAGGTGTTCTTTTCTTACTATCGCCGCCCCTCTAAGCCGTTTTCGCCCACAACTTTCAGCAGCTGATGAAATGATTGCTGATCTGAACAGCAGCCATTCCTTCTCGATGTCCTTGGATACATCAGGAAGTTGTCTGAACTTAGATGATATACTGGATGCAAACTGTTTTCTTACTTCTTTGTCCTCCAAAGCCTCCCATTTGATCTGGTAGGCACAGACGACCTGTTGGATCTCTTATTTGGCCAAGGTTTCGAAAGTCATGAGGAACATATCACCAGATGGTGATCAGCTGACAATTCAGCACCTCGCTTCACTCGAACGTCCAGCACATCAGAAAAAAATCTGACAAAACTATGCAAAAATCTATCAAAGATTTTTGATCCATAGTAGGTCGATACCATGTATACTTGTGAACCTCTCTGTGCTGGAAAAAGGTATTCATGATGCGGAGTCCGTTGCTACAACAGAGCTGCAATAAATACCTTCCGTTCTCATTCAGTTCAGTGACGCCATATTTTCAGATCACATCCTTCCACGTATCTGTGTCTGTTCCAACATGTGCGTTAAAATCCCCTTAAGGACTGTAGATTCAGTAGCTGATACTCGTAGAAGAGCATCATTTACTTCATCCACAAAAGCCTGATATTCACTCGTGGCATTGGAGGCATATACCTGCAATAGGAACAATGACCGATCCAATACCTTGAGCTTCAACATACAGAGCCGTGATCCCAAAGGAATCCAATCTGACACACAGTTTGACAAACGGGGGCTTGTGAGAATCCCCACACCCGCTTGTGCAGACATACTAGGATCAGCACCAGAATAGAAGAGTTTCCATCCGCCATCCAGATCCACAGTTCAAGAGCCACGTCGTTTGGTTGAAGAAACTCCGATAATATCGAGATGATATCGCTTTGCTTCCTCAACCAATTCTAGCTTTTTTCCTGTGAGGATATTCCAATCGCCCAAAAGCAGTTGGTGATGGTTGACCCATGAGTGTGCGACATTATCTCGAGTACGAATACTCTGCGCTGCCTCCATTCGCCTCTCCAAACGTGTAGCGGGCACATTGGTGGAGCTGCCACTAGGGCTGGCTGGTGGAGATTGTCGCTTATTTTTTGAACGAGCCCCTCTGCCTAAGACTCGAACGCCATAGGGGTTTTGCTGAATGACGACCTGGGAGTCCCTAGTCGCTCCCCTGCCGAACGAGGTTCCACTTGTGAAGGTCGCCCCATTAACGTCGTTCACGTAATTTTCATTATTTGTGCTCATCATGATTTGTTTTGCAGTTTAATCTAACTGCGCTTATAGAGGTTTTATATCAGAGTTGTCCTTCTCCTAGGTTATATGCTTACCACAGCTGATGGGCATAACCAACCCAGGTTTTAAGTTTTCCAACTATTTTGATTTGAACTATACTTCGTCTCGCTTCTACCATCAGACCTATCTGCCATGAGTAACCCTATCAGGAGAAATGAATCTCCAGCCAGTACAGCTCTGTAGGTATTGAGGCACATAGACTTTTCCACCTCGTTACGGTGATAGTTCATGGAAAAACTATGCCTTGTAGGTCTAATATTCCGAGCTATGTTATACTATGCCTACTGTGCTATAATAAGCCAACTATATGTCATACTTTGATGTCATATTATGCCTACTGAGCTACGGTGCCCACTGTGGCCTACTATGCCTGTTGTGCCATAAAAAGCCTACTCTATGCCATACTATGCCTACCAGGGTGCCATGTTATGCGTACAATGTCATACTAAAGCTGCAACACCTACTGTGGCACACTATGCTTACTAATACTATGCCTATTCTTAATACAGAAATCGAAAAATTTGCTGTGGTTTTCAAGTGCAGTGTGTCATTTTAAGAATAGTGACTGTTCAAACACCTCAGAGAAAAAAACAATCTATAATTTATGCTGCAGGGGAGAAAGTAAGACCTCGCCTCTTGTTTTTTTCTTGCAAAAAAGAAAAATACTTATTTCTTCGAAGTACTTTATTTTGGAAAATTTATTCACCAAGTATATCATTTTTCTATTCAATGTATTCGATTTACTGCGTCGAGCTGCCAGGGTAGAGAGCAGGGGCTTATTCTCCATGCATGCAAGGCATGCATTGCATGCCTAGTCATTTAGCCAGAAAAGAAAATAATAATTTAAACAAACAGATGTAAAAAAAACAAAATCAATCTAAGTTTCCGCAGTTACAGGTATTCACTTTCAAGTCGAAGTAGCAATATATAGTCTCGCTTAATTTATTGATTTTAGTTTTAGCCTGTTTTCAGCATATCACTAAATTACAAAAAATAATGGCAACATGCATGCAATTTTGAAATTGCATTCAACGGCTCAAGAGATCGCTATGTTTCGATACGATTACGAACAAAATCAAATAGGTTTGAAAAGTTTGATTGGAGCATTGTTTGCTGCAAAAGTTCTTTTACACGTCTAGTTTCTTGGTTTCGTAAAATATAGCCTCTATTTTGGTTTTAGATTTGTAGCAGCAAATTAGCTTAAGACAGGCCACAAGCTATGCGCCAACATAGGCGTAGCCAGGGGGCCCGGGCCCCCCCCAATCAAAATACCACTAACGACAAAAAGTTATGACAACATAGCCTGGCGATGTTTAGTTGCAGTTTTTTTTTCAGTAATTACGCACATAACAGTAATTAACAATAATATTAATGAAAACAAGTGAGTCCCGGGGCCCCCAACTAACAAGCAGGGGGCCCTTACTAACAACTAGGGGGCCCTGGAATCCTTAACCGACAACCAGGGGGTCCGGGAATCCTAACTGAAAACCAGGGGGCCCATAACTGACGACCAGGGCCCCAGGGCCCCTAACTAACAACCAAGGTACCCTAACCAACAACCAGGGGGCCCTTTAACTGACAACCAGGGGGCCCCAGGCCCCTAACCGACAACCAGGGGGCCCCTAAACGACAACCAGGGGGCCCCAGGGCTCCTAACCAACAACCAGGGGGCCCCGGAGTGCCTAACTGACAACCAGGGGGCCCCTAACTCACAACCAGGGAGCCCCAGGGCCCTAACTAACAACCAGGGAGCCCCTAACCAACAACCAGGGGGCCAGGATCCCCCTAACCGACAACGAGGGGCCCCGGGGCCCTCCTAATTGACGACCAGGGGGCCCCAGGGCCCCTGACCAACAACCAAGGGGTCCTGGAGTCCCTAACTGACGACCAGGGAGCCCCAGGGCCCCTAATTAACAACCACGGGGCTTGGGCTCCTAACCAACAAGCAAGGGGCTACGGAGCCTCTAACTGGCAACCAGGGAGCCCAAGGGCCCCTGACTGACGACAAAGGTTCCCGGGCCAGGGGCCCCTTAATGCAAATTTTTAACAATTTATATGCAAAACCTGTGAGAAATCTAAGAGTCTTGACCTAAAAGTTGCCACCCCAGGCCCTTGTTTAACGTTATTATAAACTTAATTATTTACTGCTAAAGTATTGCAGGAGGCAATGTTCGTTACTTCCCCCTATAGACCAAATCACTTACAATTAAAATTTTACACCATAATGCAATATTCTAAGCGTGTTTTGGGATTTAATTGCAAAAAGAGGATTGAACAACTAAATTTTTTCGATTGGCTTTGAAATGTTAAAAATCTAGTTCTTTGAAATGGCTCTGAACTCGTGCGAAATGTGATCCAATGGGATTTAAATAGCTTTTTTTTCCAAAAACTTACAAAAATCGCCCAGCGGCTGGGGGCTTTGCCCCCAGACCCCCATAGCCATCGGCGGCTGGGGGCTCTGCCCCCAGACCCCCGTCTCTGATACGTTTGAGTACACTAGCTTACTCAACACGTCTTCCAAGTTAGACTTTAACACTTTTCAACAATTAGTTTTCGCCCTCTCCCTTTACCAAAATCCTGGCAAAGTGCCATCAGGCTACGGCTTCAGATCTTCCATTCTACGATATCTTTGCCCCACAAAAAATTACTTTTTCGAAAATTTCTGATGACGTCATTGCGTGTGATTTGTGGTTTGGGCCCCCCCAATCAAAAATCCTGGCTACGCCTATGTGCGCCAAAGCATGCAATTTGAAATATTGCATGCGTGTTGCCATTTATTTTATGTAATTTAGCAACAGAGGTGGAGTCGAGGACACAAGGCTCGAGGCCAAGGCCAAGGACACAAAAAAAATTCGAGACCAAGGCCAAGGACAGCCTTTCCGAGGACAGACACTCTCGAGGCCAAGGACAGGTATGCTCGAGGCCAAGGCCAAGGACCAGGGACACAAGCGCAAGTGCTCTCCAAAAAAAAAAAAAAAAAAAAGGTCTTCACAAAAATTTTTCAGGCGATCTCCACAAAATTTTAACAATTCAAAAACTAGTGCTGTCCTCGAACCGAGGACAGGCCAATTTTCGAGGACTTGAGGCCTCGAGGCCAAGGCCAAGGACTTGACCTTCGAGGCCAAGGACTTCAAAATGTGTCCTCGAGGACTCCACCTCTGTTTAGCAATATGCTAAAAGCGAATAACTAAGCAGCGAAACCAAGCCGTGATAGCCGGTAGGTATTGGCATTAAGTAATGTAAGTCAGAGTGAGTTTTTGATATGGTACTATTCGCACTATTTAGGCTAAATGTTGAGCTATAAGAGTGAAAACGAGGTGTGAAATCCATTTAAACAGGGAGTTACCGGTAGTTTGGTTCAGTAAGTACTTAGTAGGCCTAGGCAGGTTGTAAAGTTTGCACTAAGTTTGCAAAAAAGTTTTTAACGACAATCAATAAATTACCGGTAGCTTGTCTAGCTACTTCGTTTGTGCTTTACTGGTTGTTGAATAAACTAAACAAGGCCAGGCCTAACCATACCTACATTGGACTAGCCTTGAGTCAACCAGCCTGCTTAATATTGTATAGCATCCCTGGATGTCACCAGGCTACGATACATTATAATGACATGAGAAAGAGGCAATGAAAGTAAGCTATGTATTTGCTATTCAGAAAGTTGGCTCAGCTTAGTTCTACAATTAGTATTTTTACTTCAATGTTATTAGGCGTACTTTACCATTAGTGTTAGCCTAGTATGGTACCAGGTCCTGGCACATATGAAACTGCTATACGATACCTGTCTGTAGTACCACAAGAAAGACTTGTACTTGGACAGTGAATGTACTCACTAATGTGTACTGGGGAGAGGGGGCCTAGTTGCAATACTAAAAATTTATTAATGTAAGTTGCTTTTTTTATTTTACTGCCTGATAATTAATAACATCATCAAGCTGATGACGTCAAATTGCATGCCTTATCTGAAATGTCACGCTACGCCGCTGGTAGAGAGTCTTCTTTTCTAATAAAATATTCCATGTATTTTTGTCGAATCGCCCGCGCTTGCTTTGAAGGCAAGTGGCCAAATTTTTTTAGAGACATTATTTGCTCCGTTAGCGCAGGGGGCGCTTCTCCATACTCCGTCGTGAACTGTGCCGAAGCCGTCTTTAGAGTCGATGATGTTGCTCGTTAAGTATGTTCCGGACTCCTTTCGCAGAAAGTTGTGGAGCTTAACAGCTCCTTTAACGACGGACTTTGCATTCTTGGGACTAACCAACAATGGTCTTCTGAAGCAGCGAAATTTCCACCACCCGCCGGGCTCTTGAAAGTCGATAGTTGAAAATTCGCCCCGATTCGGTTAGTTCATCCCCAGGAAATGGACGGAGTAAATTTGGCTGCAACGGAAAAGCTTCGTCCCCGACCAACACGTATGGTAGCAACGGAGCCGTGGTACAGGCAGTGAATTAAAAGCTAGAAAGGAAAACGCTTGATCACAAACCATAGAGCCCATTCTTGATCGAGCAAATATGCTGCTGTTGCTCTGGCTACCGTATGCTCCAATATCGACAATAATGAAATTGTATTGGGCATCCGCTATTGCCATTAGAACAATGCTGTTGATTTTCTTGTAATTGAAAAACTGGGATCCTGAATTGATCGGTGCTTCTATGGTAATGTGCTTATCGTCAACCGCGCCCAAACAGTTCGGAAATTGCCAATGGTGTTCAAAACCACTCGCGATTTTCCGCCACATGTCAACGGTTGGTATCGGTATGTATTGCGGCAGAAATTCATCCCAAATTGCCTCACATGTTTCCGGTATTATTTTGGCCGTAATGCTTTTGCTTATACGGAAGGCAGTGGCGATGGTAAAATAACTGTCTCCAGATGCTAAAAATCTATAATAAAAAATCTCGTTTAGATTTTATACTTATTTAATTTACTCTTTTCTTATTTGGCTGATTTCTAAAAAATAGGGTTAAGTCGTTATCTTTTCAGCATCACATGATATACTGTGATCAAACCAGGGATGTGGAAGCGATAATTTGTTGAGGAAACGGAAGTAGTTTGATCAGGCCTTACGCCAGAGTAGCGTGACTGGGAGCGGGGGGGGGAGGACAGAAAAAATATTTGTTGGGCACAGATCAACATTTCCCCTTCCTCAAATTCGGGAGTGAAGAGCAAAAAAAAACGTTTTCAACCCAAATTACGCCCCATGGATATGGGCCGTTTGCCTCCTTTTGGGTCACAATTCTCTCCTGGGGGGAAGGGGGGGGGGCAAGTTTATAGCCTGGCGCGGCGCGACGGAATCTTATGGTGCTGCGGGTTTCGGTTCTTGCCTGCAAATTTAGAGGTGAAGACCAAAAAGAAAAGATCTTCCGCGCCAAATCTTAGGCTTCGTCTTGACGTTCACTCTTGTTTTTTGGCCTGGAACGAGACTTTACATTACTCTCGCTTGGGGGGGGGTCACAAGCAGTATTTTGGGGGGCACAGGTCCCGAAATGCACTCCAGCGGGCACCTGACTTGTTACTTTTATTTGGAGCACAATCTTCGCTTGGGGGTCACATTTTTCGTTAGGGGGACACAAGCAGTGATTTGGGGGGCACGGCCCCGAAATGCCCTTCCGTGGCGCCAGGCTTGACTTTGATAAAAGAAGTCCGGAGCGAACTGGAAAGCATGACACTTCAAGAGGAGCTGGAAATAGAAACATTTAAAAATTGGCTGCTAATACATCCCTGGATCAAATTTGCTCAGCCATGTTTATCCCGAAACTGTTTTGTTTGCGCCAGAGATGAGTCGAGGACTTAACGTTCGAGGCCCAGGCCAAGGAATGAAACGAAAAAAATCTGACTATTTGAGGACAGGCCTGTCGAGGCCAAAGGAGTGCTCGAGTTAAAGAGCTAAGGACACAATTTTTTGCGATCTCAAAAAAAAAAGGTCATCGCGCCAGAAACCGCGCACAGTTTCTATGAGTTGCGGGCAATCTCCAAAGACATTCTTTCCTTTTCATCGAATCAAAAAATATTGCTGTCCTCGAGCTGAGGTCAGAACATTTTTGAGGACTTGAAGGCTTCGAGGCCAAGGACTTAAAGATGTGTCCTCGAAGCCAAGGATGTCCTCAAAAACTCCACCTCTGGTTTGCGCATACTGTATTCTAAATTGTGCATCTATGTGTAGTGTTGGTGCAGGCTTTTGCTGCTATGAATCACATTAGTACAATGTCGTCGCTAAGGGGGGGGGGCGGCCCACCCCGGGTGTCACCATTTTGGGGTGACACCATACTATGAAGTGAAACCATATCTCCACTGATTTGTGGTGAAGATCTTTTTTCCGTCCTCATTTGAACTGAAAACCAACCAATTTAGCGGCGAAAACCTTTTTTTTTCTTTTTGTTTTGGAATTCTCATATTTCTGGGCCAAAAATCCACTACTTTGACGACAATGACCCTTTTTTTTTGGTCTTCACCTATTTTTGGACCGAAAAGGGGTGACACCACGAAATTCCGCCCCTGGTACCACCATCCCCAGCAACGCCACTGCATTAGTAAATTAGAACTAAATTTGTAAACAAAAGTCGTAGTAAATGTACAAAGGAAAATTGGTACATTATTATTATTATTCCAGAAAATATTCAAATGAGATTGAGGTTCTTGTTTCTTAATCACAAGCGGAAAATTGCAATACCTGAGAGTGACTGCAAGCCTTTCGCTCGCAGAAATAGCGTTCCGCAAATGTGTAGTTTGTTTTTCGATTCTACGACTAGTCTTTGCCAGAAGTTGATCGTACAAGCTTAGGGTCATCCTGAAAGTGGTGCAAAAAAATGATTGTCGCAACCTCCTTATGTTCACCATAAACCTGTTGAAGTCACCAAAGAGACACAAATAAATTACACGACAGTAGGCTAAATCATGACAATACAATAAAATCTGTACCATGTAAAATAATATTTTCCTTTTTTGTTTTGTTTTAAGATCACCGTATTTACAAAATAATTTTAAATTCACAATATTAAATTTACAAAACAGAAAAAATACCATATTACTGTCTATACCAAAATATCTCATTAAATACAGTATTTCTATTTAAGCTGTGTATAGGAATTTAAGCCAAGTGAAATGGTTTCTTGGGGTACTATAAGCTATGAAGCACAGACCAGCAGATAAATCCTGCAAAAAGATCTACGATATGGAGCATGTTGTTTTATTTAGCACTAATGACTAAACAGCTTTTAATAGCGTCTTACCCATCATTTCCGCTTTTATAGAAATGGGCAGCCTTGAAAAAGGCGGTTGTTTTCGTCCAGCTCATTATGAATCCACGCTGGATCAGGAGCGCCCGCAGAAATTTTTTCAGGGGGGGCAAGCGATGTGTCTAGTATCTACTGGATCGAATAAAACTTTACAGCTGCAACCAGGATTTTGCTAAGGGGCCTGAGCCAAAAGTTAAATGATCCTGTTCAAAAAATGTTGCAAGTGGGCGGCATGTTGAGCAAATTAATGCAATTCAAGTAGCCTATATTATGGATGGGGGTCTGGAAGCGAAGCCCCCAGTCTAGGCGTGTAGCCAGAAATTTGCAATGGGAGGGGCTGTTTGGGGAATCTGGGGGCGGAGCCCCTAGTGCTCGAAAATTTTGCATTTTTTTGCAAAAATAACTTAATTTTAGGGCTATTTCAATAAAAAATAATGCTTTTAAAACATGGCATAAAAATTGGCAGCGCAACATGATTCAACTGGTTGCATTAATGGGCTATGTGGAAGGTGGCTAATGATAAACATTGCAGTTCTCTTGTTTAGATGCTGGTAAATCATAAAATCCTATTATTCAATAAAACTCACGCGTAGTAATCTATTTCGTCAAAATTTTATGAAGAAAAATAGTCGGGGGGGGGGGGAGACTAATGGAAAGATATTTGATAGAAATGATTGGTAATTGACTAACACTGAATAGCCCCCCTTTTATTTCTGAGTTTATAATATATTTGTTGATAAAACCTATGTTTGGCGTTTTTACACTAGCGATCAAATTTCATTGTTTATTTTCGGGCATTTTTCAAAGTTTTCATTAATTTGTGACTTTAATTTTTGACAAATTCACCCCCCCCCCCCCCCCCCCCCCGAGTATATGTTTCAAAAGATGCTTTAAGTCACTTTTTAGTCCATTCTAGCGCAAAAAAAACAGTCTCCGAAGAGCTAAAATACATGGTATTTTTCTTCTTCTGCACTTTGGTCAAAAGCCCAATGGGCGAGGGGGGACTGTAGCCCCCCCCCCTTTGCTACGCTACTGCCCCAGTCGCTGGGCAATTTGCGAAACTTCTTGAAAAAAAAAACATTTTAATGTCAGTTGGACCTCATTTCGAACACTTTTAAGGCTATTGGAAAGAACAAAATTGTTGAGATTAAAAATCTACTTGAAATTTTTGAATTGCCCAGTCTTTTCAGCCCTCTTTAATTGCAGATCAAACTCAAACCACGTTTAAACGCTCACATATGTGAGTTAAGTTTTCCAAGTGACTTAGAGAAGAAGGGGAGGCTAAGCTCCCTTAGCCTCTTTGGTTGCGACACTGACTGCAACCTGAATTTTGTTAAGAGGGGCTTGATTAACCCAAAAAATTGAAGTTTTTGTTTGAAAAATCCCGCAATTGGGCAGCGTGCCGAGAAACTGGTGTAACTAAAGTATATCATATACCGGGGTCTAGGTGCAAAACCCAAACTGCTGGGCAATTTTTCCGATATTTCAGAAAAAAATAGCCATTTTAACGCAATTCGAATCACATTTTGCATCTTTTTAGAGCCATTTAAAAACCTAAATTGATAGCCTCCAATTTGAAAGCCATTTGAAAGAATTAAATAACTTAGTCCCTTCAAACTCCCATGTTACTCACAGGTTGAATCCAAAACTTGTTGTAATTGAATAAATTAAATGATGAGTAGCCCCCATGCTCTTTTTTTATGAAACTTACGTTAAGCATTTTGCGTAAAGCGATTAATTTTGACAGCCTTATTTTAAGCCATGTTTTCAAGTTTTTATCGATTAATTTTTAAGCTGTATTTTGACGAGTAAGTTAATACCCCCACCAAAAAAAGAATAATACTAATGTATCAAAAGTGGCTTTGAACTGCTTTAGAGGCCATATAACTGCAAAAGACTGCCTCAGAAGGGCAAAAATTGTGGCATTTTCCTTATCGTGCACTTTGGTCTACTAGGCCAATGCAGGGACACAACCCCCCTGGCTACGCTGTTGGTTACAAGTTTGGTTTTTGATTTCGGTTTCTGAGCAAAATTAATTTAATGGCGGAGTAATTATTATTTTAGGGTTTATTTAACCACAGCATAAACTTGAAATACTAAATGCTGTATATTGTATTTAGGTCCTGATAAGCGCTTAAAGCCAGATGCTGAAACGTTTGATATTGATTATATAATAGAAGTGTTTTTTTCCCGAAATCAGGGCCAACATGACAGAACGTGCTAGCGAGCTCGTAAACGCCATTCTTGCTCGCTAAAAAGCGTTAATGAACAAAAAATCTTCGTAGACTAACTGCCATTTCTGAGCCGTCTCGCCCAACACACGTTAAAACTGCTAGCTCGAGTTTTTGTGCGAGATGTTTGTAACTTGTGTTAGTACGTAATAAATATCTCATTGTGACGTCAGATGCATTTCTGCTTCAAAATAATGCGTTCAAGCGTACTGTATGTACTGCATTGTTATGAAAAAAGATACTATTCGCTATGCGTTATTGTTTTAAGCAAGCAAATTCCTCAGCTGATAATAATTAGTAAATGAACGACAAAATTTAATTGTATTTTTGGATCAATGTGAAATAAGAACAACTTTTTCCATATTACGTTTTTTTTTATATGACGTAAAGCGCCCTTGAGGTTGTTGGTTGGTAAACTCATACGTATGTTAATAGTAACTTTAGGTCTTAGGGCCTGTCTACACTGTGCGTACAAAATTACAAAATTTTTTACGCTTGTACGTTGAAGGTGTCTACACTATACAAAACAGCGCTTACGAGCTAAACGGCGTAGAATCGTAAAATTTTCCTTTTTTCTTTTCGTGATCCTCGATGCGAAAAGTTATTTCAACTCGATTAATTTTGCGGGCAGTTTAAAATATCCAGAAGCCACCATGGCTTTTTCGAGAAGGTTCGAAATTGGAACGCGTAGTTGGTCTCAAAAGAAAAAGCTTTTTCGTAAAAAATTAAGCTTGATTTTAGTATTGACACTTCTAGATGAGCAAAAAGGAAATGTTGGGTTCATCCTATTTTAAAACTTCGAGAAGCAAATGAAGGTAAGAATAAAAAAGAAAATCACGTTTATTTATCAATGTATTGTAGATTAGGACTTCGCTAATTATACCGTCATCAGTAATTTACGCGTTTGCAAAAACTACATTTCATTTTGGGGGCGTTTTCAAGTGCCGTATTTGAATAAAGAGTGAAGCCACCCTTCCTCCTATTAGCCAAGTCACTGAAATAATTTGACCTCAGTGCAGGCCCAGCGCCCCGGGGGGGGGGGGGAGGAGCATGTCGAGACCTCGCCCCATCTCCCAAATCACTGCTTGTGTCCCCCCAAGCAAGAATTGTTCCCCAAAAGAAAGTAACATGCCCGGTGCCACGGGAGGGCATTTTGGAGCTGTGCCCCCAAATTCACTGCTTGTGCCCCCAAATGGAGAGTAAACTTTGTTCTAGTGAACGTGATGAAGAAGCATAAAATTTTGCGAAAAAGACTTTTCTTTGGTCATCAGCCCCGAATTCGAGGGCAAAATCCGTATCAAAGTAGCCCCATATGCCCCCCAGAAAAGCATCGGGTTGGGCGTCATGGAAAGAGGCGTTTGAATAGAGACCTTTTTTATTTATTTTTCTTCAGCCAAGAATTTGAGGGCATAACTCATTCCATAGGGCAGAAACATAGGATTTCGAGCAAAATTTTCATCAGACTGCTTCCGCATTTCGAATGCGTCTGGTCCCGGCCACGAAAGCGTCCCACCAAATAGGTATTTTTTTGCCTCTCCAAACTTTTATGCCTCCCTCTCCAAACACACTACTTTAGTGCCGGGCTTACTTCAACGTGCAAGTGTTTTCGTCTAAAGAAGCATATAGCTGCATCAAATGACTTCCTAATATCAGCAAATTATTTCATTCGAATGGCTTTAAGAACTTGCAAAATACGGCGAAAAAAGTTAAAATAGGTAAATAGCTACCGTTACTTTTCAAAAAATTACAAAAATCGATCAACGGTTGGAGGCTCCGCCTCTCGCCCAGGCTCCTGTCCGTAAAGCTCTTGAGTTCCAGCAGTTCATTGAGCACTTCGAGCGCTAGGTAAACCTCCCTTTCCCCTATCAAATTTATCAAAACTCCGATCGCTAGGTAAGCCTCCCTTTCCAATTTTATGTTACGCGCCTAAGTGACAGTTTTGTTTCACTATTCTACATTTGAATTATTTTTTTCTGAATATTGCGATCATTAATCGAGAATGCAAAATCACTCGCACACCTAGTTCCTTCGGTGATTCTGCAATCGGACAAGATTTTCTAGAGAATAAAGAATGTGCCAAACATAAAATTATGCACAATTTTCCATTTTGGCTACAGTACGATTTTCGTTCCATTTATCAGTTCTGGAAGCAACGTACATGATTTCCATGCAGACTATTCTTTGCTGTCAAAAATAATTTATTTATTCACTACAAATTTTACATAAAATTTTGTGCACATTTCCGACTAAAACGAAACGATACTTTTTCACCAATCAAATTGTCAAAATAATATATTTTGACCAATCAAAATACAACAAAAAATTTTCCATATTTTTACATTAACTTTATACTATTTTGGGTGATTTTTGCAACATCTTATGTCACAAAAGCAGCCCATTGTCTATTTGAATGTAGTCAACTGTTATACCACTGCATTTTAGTTCTTTATTCCAGCCAGGGGCGTCCGCAGGGGGCACTTGCCCCCCCTGGAAATTAAGATGTCAAGTATTTTTTGTGTTTAAATTTGCAAAATAAGTCTAAATATATCTATCTAAACTAAGAAAACAACCTTTTAAAGAGTTTTTTCAAACTTGGTGCAGAGGGCGGAGGCAGCAGTGAGGTCGCAAGGGGGCGGCCCGCCCCGGGTGTCATCATTTTGGAGTGACATCAGTTTATGATACCAATCGAACAAAAAAGAAAACAACAATATGTTTAATATCATTGAAAAAAGTTGGCACACTGAAATGGACTAAAAACGATTTAAAGCGTCTTTTTAAACATTAATTTAGAGGGCTGGGCGCTAATTTGTAAAACATAATAGCTCACAAATCAGTAAAAATTTTGATAATTGGCCAAAACTAAGCAATCAATTTTGATCGCTTCTTGAAACATGCTGAATATAGGTTTCATGAAAAAATATATAAGCTTAGGAATAGGGTGGGGTGGATGCTCAGTATCAGTTAAATACCAATTACTTCGACTCACTTATCCTTGCATTAGCCCCCCCAATCATTTTTCTCTATTAAATATAGACGAAATGTATTACTTGTTGTAAGTTTCATTGAATTATAAATTTTTTTTGATTTATGGGACCAGCTTGTAAATGAAGAGCTCTAAAATTCTACGATTAGGTACCTCCCACATAGCCATTGCCCATTTATGTAACCAGTTTTATCATGCTTTTTTGCACTGCAAGTTTCTATGCCACATTTCAAAAGCATTAATTTCAATCAAAATGGCAGTAAAATTAAATTATTTTTGAAAAATGAAATAAAATTTTTCGAGTGCTGGTGGTTCCACCCCAGAACCCCAATAGCCTCCGGTGGATGGGAGACGGAGCTTTCAGATCGCGGAAACAGCCCCTCCCCCACTGCAGATTTCTGGTTACGCGCCTGATACTAAACGTGCGCTGCTCATACTTCCAAATTTTAAAATCTTACAATGAGAAGTTATTGAGATAGCCAAATTACAATCGCGCCATCTACAGTCATGGCGTAGTACCACTTTCATTAAAATATAACCTTTTGCGACCTTCTATACATTATGTAGGGTGACACCATAAATTTCGCCACGAGCGTTACCATCCTTAGCGACGCCACTTGAGGGCAGGAGAAACAGGATTGCTTATTTTACGTGAATTATTATACAGCATTTTCTTAAAAGCGAGCGTAACCAATATTCTAGGAATAAGCATTAAACCGTTTGAATAAATTTATTGGCGAAGACCTTTTTTGGTCTTCACCTGATTTCGGGAAAAAAACATATCAATTTTCGGCGAAGTCTTTTTTTTTTGGTCTTCATTCAGTTTCGGCAACGAAATTACATAATTTTCACTAAAGTGCTTTTTCAGGCCAAATGCGTTTGGTCAAGGCTGCAAAAGCGTTTCCCCATGCAAATTTTACAATTTAAGGGCCGGTCTACGCTGTGCGTACAAAATTTCAAAAATTTTTACGCTCGTACGTCGAGGGTGTCTACACTATACAAAACGGCGCTTACGAGCGTAACAACTTAACAGCGTATTCTGTGGGTGGCCATAATATTATGCTGAATTAGATGACGGAAATCACAGATTTATAACAAGTCTTTGTTGTTTCGGTTAAATTTGGGTCAGATTATGCGTCACGAGAAAAAGTATTGTCTTTTTGATAATTTGAATTTGAATTTGTTCCTACCTTCCTCACAAAAAAAACATAACGTACGGCCAATCAGTGATCGAGTGTCTGTTACTGAAAAGCTAGATCTGGGTTCGATTCCTTGCTTAGCGTTCAGCAATAAAAAGGGACACCGTGAAGACTCCACAGTGTGTGGTAGACAAAACGTGGCAGCTTAACTCGAAGACCAAAAGATTTCTTTGCTGTCTCGTGTCCAAAGCAACTTGGTGAATACAACAAAATTACAAAAATTAACTTACAGGCCACTGATGCCGGCCTGGCGTAAGGATAGTGTGACTAGGGGGGCAGAAATGAATTTTGGGGGAGCACGAGAAGTTTATTTACGTGAATTTAAGAGTGTGGATCAAACGAAAAAGGTGAAGACGTAAAAAAAAGAAAGGTCTTCAGTTCAAAAATTTTCACAAACTCTGATTTCCATCTCAAAATTTTGCGATTTTCCACGAATCCTAAAGCGAAGACCAAAAAAAAAGGTCTTCGTCCCCAAAGTTTCATGAAATCCGGTGTGAGTCCACAAAAACTACGAAAAACAGTTCTTGCTCGCAAATTCTAGGGCGATAATCACCAATTTGGGAGTCTTAGGCCTCGATTTGCACTCCAGTAGTAGTAGTAGTAGTTTATTTCAAAGCCAGCGAAGTTTAAAATCACAATTAAATCGCAAGCAAAGCATGTTAACGATAATATCTACTGGCAATAGGGAAGAAGCGAAGTGACCAAAGTGGTCTTCAAGTCTACTTCTACCCTCATTAATCAAGTTACGAAGTTTCAAGATGGAATTTGGAAAATCTTTGCCAAACAAATATTTACAACTTTTGCTGAACCAGATTGAGGTTTCATACATATATTGACACCAGAACAAGGATGCATAACACCAGAAAAATTAGGACACCAAAAAAATGCGATTTTTATTTACAAACAAGCAAAAAAGCAAAAAAAAAAAAAAGTTCTATTTACATTAGAAAGTGGTGCAATTGCAAGGCACAATAACACACACAGTTTAAGTCAATTAAAATGATTCACATACATAAACATCTTGTTGGATAAAAAGCAAGTAGTTAAATATTAACAAGACAAATTTTATGGACAGACAGAACACAAATTTTATAATCATTCCAATTCAACTGTGGTAACTTGCTAGCAATAAATTTTTCAGTCTAGATTTAAATGCTTTTAGAGATTTAGAATTTTTAATTTCAAGGTCTAGTGAGTTCCATATTTTTGGACCTTGATATTTAATAGACCTTTGAAGTTTAAGAGTTTTAAAAAAAGGTACAAAAAAATTATGTAAGGCGGTAGCTCTGGTAGTTTTAACATGAATATTATTAAGCGCTGTAAAATAATTTCGAAAAGTAGATGGAAGTTGTCCCGATTTATAGTTGTACACAAAAGCTGCAGTTTCTAGTTTAACTAAGTCTTGTAATTTAAGAATTTTAAGTTTTGCATAATATGGAGTTGCTCTATCATTCCATGTTCCATTACCTACAATTTTTACTGCTTTGTTTTGAAGAGTAACTAATTTCTTGAGGTACGTTTTATAAGTTGAGCTCCAAGTGATTATCCCGTATTGAATATGACAGTGAAATAAAGCATAGTATAAACTACATAAGGTCGATGTGTTTAAATACACTTTAACTTTCGAAAGGATTCCTACTGCTTTAGATAGCTTGCGGGCCAAGTTGTTAATATGAGGTTCAAAAGACAAGGAATTATCAAAGATAAGACCCAAGTATTTTGACATGTTGACAGAAGGAAGATTAGAAACAAATGGGGACGAAATCAAAGATGAGTTCGTTCTATGACCTCGACTTTTTGGTTGTATTAATATCAAAAGTAGCCCCGAGCGTGTTAATTTCTTCGGAGCACAGTCCTCGCTTGGCGCACAAAAGCAATCATTTGGGGAGGCACGGCCCCGGAATGACCCCTCGTGGCGCCGGGCCTGCACTGATGGGCACTAGAGGATGATTTCAAAGGTCCGGTTCTTCCTCTTTTGAATTCCTCTAAGTGGAGAGTGACTCAGTGGAAAGATCTGATCACAATGTTTTGCAGGGTACATTTTGTTTTCAGCTTTCAACTGTTTTTCAGTTCTACTGATACATTCCGTTTACAGAGGTGGAGTCCTCGAGGACACATTTTGAAGTCCTTGGCCTCGAAGCTTCAAGTCCTCGAAAATTGCCCTGTTCTCGGCTCGAGAACAGCAGTATTTTTGGAATCCTTAAAATTTTGCAGATCGTTTTTTGTAGAAAAACTTGTTTTTTTGAAGATTTTTTGATTTTGTTTTTTTGAGAACACTGGAAAAAAAAATTTTTTAGAGACATTTTTTTTTTTTGGAGAACACTTGCGCCTGTGTCCTTGCCCTAGATAGGGTCTGTCCTCGAAAGGGCTGTCTTTGGCCTCGGATATTTTTTTGTGTCCTTGGCCTCGAGCCTTGTGCCCTCAACTCCACCTCTGCCCCGTGTCCGTTTAAGCCAAATTTTGAGCGTCTTTCGCCTCTCTCCCATTTCAGCTTTTATATAAACTTTATCCAGTCCACCCCTGGAAACACAACAGACGATGCGTGATGCGTAGCAAGTAGGTGTAGGTTATCCTCTCGAATTGTCGAACAGTTTGAGTGCGCGAATACATTAAACTACAATCTTTTCCGCATTTAATCCCTTCTGCAAAAACATCACGCATTTTATCATTATTGTATTGACTCCTCCCCCAAGCGGTTTGAGTTAACTCTTTGTAACCAATCAGATTGAATTGCATTATAACTCGTGATTTCATAACTAAAATTTTTGTTGACATGCTTATTATTATTCACTGTTTATTTCAGACTCATGAAGTCCATATACAAGCACTATACACACTCACAAAAAAAAATAAAGAAACACTGTACAGCTTGAGCTGTTCTTTTCCTGAATGGTGCAAAATACATCATCTTCTATTTATTCACAAACAAAATGCCACAATAATGATCATAGTATATAGAATCATAGAAGCAATCAGAAGACATTAACATTTTAAGCCAAAGGTTCTGAGATAAGTGACAGCGTTCAACAAATTTATTAGTAATTCTGCGCTGTAGAGCGTAGAACGAATCAATGTTATGGTATATTTGACTTGCTCTGGCACTGTGATAGCGAGTCATGCCATGCAGAATTCTTTACGCATCATTGTAGGCAACTTTTAACCGATATATAGCAGATGTGGAGCAGTTACACCATAGTTGACTAGAATAAAAACACATGCAGTGTGCACGAAATAAAATGTTTTTCACCTCAATTGAACATTAAAAAAAAACGAGTTTTGAGCTTATTGGCTGCACAATATAAATATCTCGCTAATACTAATTCCATGATATACCACATTATTCACAAACTTAATTTTCTGACCATCAATATTCAAATTTCAAGGCATAAACGTGTACATATCTTTGAAGAAAAAGTCATACCAACAGTCTTTTTACAATTAAAAACAATATCATGTAATTTGGCATAATTACTACACACATCTAATAAATCTTGTAGCCCTCCAGCACTCGCAGCATAAATCATCAGCATACATTATTGCAGTATTCATCTTTTTGTTTTTCACACAAACGCTTCTACTGAACGCTTTTTTTTTACTACCACTCTGGTAGTTTTGTATCACAGTAACGCACAAGAATTTGATAATAAAAGTTTTGGATTCAATCCCTCACCCGCTAAACCTAAAATTATTCGGAGAAATGCTTACCCTAGCATTAGCCGAAGATTGAGAAATCTCACAGATGTCCAGCTACTTGCACTTTCATAAAACATAAAACGAAAATAGGGCGAACTATGGTAGCTAAAAAATTTCAATTACCCTATACGTACTGCAGCAATATTATTACCACTGAAACTGCAGAAAATTGATTGTGCGATTAGAGCATTCAATAAGTTTACTGTACTCCGAGGAGGAACTTTTGAATTCTCTCAATGGGACAGATATTGCAACTTTTGTAATACAACTGTATTCAATATTTTCAAAAACTTAATAAACTAAATTTGTTGCAAGCAAAAGTACAAAATTTTAAAGCGCAAAGCAGTTAATATTTCAGAAAGTAACACATCGGGCATCTCTTACAATTGTAATGTTTCGGTGGGAGTGAGGAACCCTCCATCTGGTTGTCGCTTCACGTAGATATCATCGCAGATTAGACAAGCACATATTATTATTGATAGTATTGATATATAAACAAGTGTAAAGCAAAAGCTACCTCAGAGATTTAATCAAAACTTGTAGGAAAGTTCATCTCAAGAGTTTTTGCTGAAAGCAAAAACTGTCTCATAGGTTTAATCAAAACTTGTAGGAAAAAATAACCAGAGGATTAAAAAGGATGCCAATGTCCAATCAGTCTCAGAAAGCAAATATTTTATTATACATCACCAATATTTTGATTATAAAACTTGAAAATGAGTAATGCCTGGATCATGGAAAAGTCAAGCAGCAACTCTATGAAGCATTAATAATCACCAATGTCTTGATTGATTCCATGGTGGGAAAAGAAACTGTCACAAGTTTAGCCAACAGCACTTAACCCAAGCCATGAGCAATTTTTATTACGGTATGTTGACCATGAGGCATGTTGAAGAAATACAGAACAAACATTAATGAAATTTGATGGCTTTACTTCTGCTTTTCACTCTTATCACTACAGGAGAAAATGTCATATTGTTAGTCAACAGCGCTTAACCCAAATCATGATCAATTTCCAGTAGGTTGTGATGACCATGAAGCATGTTGTAGAAATACACAACAAACATTAATGGAACTTGATGGCTTCTGGTTTTCAATCATGCAGTTCCAACAATTTTTCAATTATCTTCTACACGTTGGAGGACCTAGAGTAAAACAAATAATAATTACTCCTACCAAAAAAAGTTCAAAATTCTGCAGAGTGTCCAAAACCGTCATGAGCAGTAGACATATCAAAGAAACAGACCAACTATGCATAAAACAGTTGCACTCAGAGAAGAGTCCAAAATTTTTTGAGGAAACCAATTGACACTAGACGATTGACTTGGCCAACTTTAATCATAGTCCGAACCTGACCCGACAGATGTTTGACGCAAAACCCTAACCATATCGCTGCGGTGTCAAATTTTCTTGCATCAAACCGGTCACATTAAATCTCAAAAAAGCGCCAATACTACATTACAGAACAAAGCTATCAAATCAAGGTAACAAAATTAAAGCAAAAAAACAACTTTTTTTTTAAACTAAACAAAGAATACTTTATTCTGTCAAAATTAATTCTAGCGAAGATATCACTACAGCATTTTTTAAACCATAAGGCGCAGCAAACTGGAACATACAACTGTTAATTGGCACGCTGTCGTAGTATCGATAAATGGCTTCTATAATTATTATTTTCTAGCATAAAGCGCACTAAATGGCTTTTATAGCTTTTGTTTTTAGGCACAATGTGCACCAACGATAAGATGCACTACATTACATTAAGTTTATTAAACTCTAAAAAAACTTTTTAAAAATCTAAATGGTTTAACTATGAATGAAATTATGGAATCAAATCAAGTCTTTCATTATACATGCTGTAATACATCGAAGCGCATAAAGTTGGCAGGGCCCACCACAGCATCATCGCACCCGAGCAACATAGCTGCCTTGAAAGAAATGTTGCAGCGATACAAAGCCACTGGCAATGCTGTGTTTGATTTGACCAGGCTGATTTAAATCTCAGACCTCTACTCCAGAGACGAATGCATTACCACTTGATCAACTGGCCGTAAGAGAGCATAACCAGAAGTACAGATTAAATGCACCGGAGTATAAGGCACAAGTTAGATTTCTTAAATACTTTAAGTATCATTGGTGCACCTTATGATTTGAAAAATATGACACTTTAAAATTTTAGTTGCACCTAAGAAAAACAAGCAATGCTACTCATATGATACACGAAAGTTGAAATTGTGTAGTTAAGTTGCAGTGATGTGAACACTGTCTTGTCACACTTTCACATTAGAAACAACTTTAAAAGTGACAAATTTTCTTTGGTCCCCTGCAAATTTTAAATGATTATTTTAACTAAAAGCAAATGATTTAGATAAAACTTCCAAGTTTGTTTTTTTATTTTCATTATGAAAACGCTTGAAGTTTTGTTTTTTAATAAAAGCTCAACTAGCTGGTAAAGATTGTCAATCTAGAAATACACATAACTAACCTTGAAAACCTGACAATGCCACTGTTAGATTGATAATCATTCTTGAAATTTTTGAGCATTAAAGATCAACATTGTTTCATAAATTCATCAATAAGTCTCTTTGAGTCTGGACCAAAGTACCATACCCTATCATTGATAAATTTGTTAAATTCCAAATACTTACAGTTACTATATTTTGTTCATTACAATAAATACTTGCTAATAGAGTCTTATTTTACAATTCTGAAAAGCAATTGCAGAATATAAAAACTTTTGATTTCACCATCTCATTGACATGACAGTAAGCCAAACCTCTTGGCTTGGCAGTGTCTGCAATTCCACTCAACTATTTGTAAAAGTCTAAAACCTGATAGTTACTGAATAATAAGTGAGCACATCTTGAAATAGAATAGTTTTATATGCCTATATAGCTGTAACTGCACAGGCCATCATATCAGTAGGCTAGTACCAGGGTACACCTACTGGTAGATTATAGCATTTTAATTCTACTTTTATTACTGTAGCTGTAGGCTAACTGATAGTGTAAGCTCTAATACTTTTGAGTTTCATTGATATAAAGAATCAGAGCCAAGATTTTATCGGCAGACTAATTTTTTAACTTTGCATGTTTTCTGACAGTAGCTCAGGCTATTAAGTTGCTTGTTTACCAGTATTTCTTACCGGTATAATGCAGCACCACTGCACCTGCAAAGTGCACCAGTAGGTTAAACCTTTTGAACTCAACTAGCCTACAGCAGCTATCAGGCTAAGATTACTAGTTTACGTTAACAAAGTGGTATATATTACACCCTAGGTATGAGTACCACCAAGACGTAGACCTACCATACCGACCCAAGGCGTACTGGTACCAAACTGGTAGGCCTATTGGTACTGATTTTGGTCTAAGCTAGTCCCCCTGGTCAGGACTGTGATCTGCATCGCCACACCACACATCAGTTTTAATTTTCAAATTTCTTAACTTGGAATAGGCTAACCAAATGTTACATAACAACAAACAATTTATAATTCACTTTTGGGCCTATCGACCTAGGCTTCTTTTTTGCAAGTTTTTCCTCACAGAGCCGCAAATTGACCATTTTCATGTTGAACTAGGCTATTTCAAACCAACACGCATACTTTCACTTTTGAAAATCAACTTTTTTTAAACAAAACTTATGAACCTAATTTTAGCCTACCCCGAGACTTGGCAAACCAGTTTTAAGAATTTCACGCAAATCCTGAGCTTACAAGCGTACCGGCGAAAAAAATTTGCTGTTTCAGCAAATTTTTTTTGCTGGCAATTTTATTCTTGTAAGGTGCTACGCCCGTAAGGTGGTACACCTGGGCTTACGGAATTTTCCTTTAAAATAAACTAAGGTTACGCTCGTAAGCTGACAATTTTACGCACAGTGTAGACCGGCCCTAAGTAGTTATTATAATCAACAATCTTGACCTCATTTTAAATTTGAAAAAAAAAAACACGCACAAAATTTCAGTTCAGAGTAGAGATATCCTTATTGGAACGACCGACGCTCGCGTCGCGTGTTCCTTTGTTTTTACTCGGCCATTTTCTAACTAATGAGTGCGAGATTTCAGACTTTTGCTTATAACTCGAGAACCGTTTGGTCTAACTACATGAAATTTTGACAGCAGTTTGAGATTAATGAGTTTTATGTTTGTACCAAATTTCGAGGCAATCGGTCACGTGACTTCGGGTTTATGACCCGAAAACCGCCCCGAAAGTTTGGCGTAAAAAGCGGTCTAAGTCAAAAACGGCTTAAGTACGGCAAAAAATATTTCTCATGGTTATATGTCTTAAGATATCCTTTCATCCCTACCAACCCACTTTCGGCCGCGATGAGGTTTTTTTCTTATTTTTTTCCTTTTTTTTTCCTTTTTTTTCCTTTTTTTTCCTTTTTTTTCTTCCTAAATCTTGTACGCTCGAGTTCTCCTAAACCACAAAACATCGAAATCTAATTTTTGTGTGAAGTTGTTGAGGTACATACGCAATTGTGTCTCCTGAAATTTTTTTGGGGCAACTCCCCCGGGAACCCCCCCAAAATGGGGCCCCAAAAAATCAAATTTTTGAACGGCTCAAGCTAGGGTGCCAGTTTTTTTGGATATCAGTAGATATTTGAGAGACAAATATTTTGACATAATTTGGGGGTGCCACCCCCCCGGGGACCCCCCCAAATGGACCCCCCAAAAACAAATTTTTTAACCATATAACCTAGGGCGCCATTTTTCTTTGATATCAGTAGATATTTAAGAGAGAAATATTTTGACATGGTTTGGGGGTACCACCCCTTCGGGAACCCCCCAAAAAATCAAATTTTTGAACGGCTCAAGCTAGGGTGCCAGTTTTTTTTGTTATCAGTAGATATTTGAGAGACAAATATTTTGACATAATTTGGGGGTACCACCCCTTCGGGGACCCCCCAAATGGACCCCCCAAAAATAAATTTTTTAACGATTTAACCTAGGGTGCCATTTTTCTTTGATATCAGTAGATATTTAAGAGAGAAATATTTAGACATAATTTGGGGGTACCACCCCCCCGGGGACCCCCCCAAAAGCAAGTTTTTTAACCATTTAACCTAGGGTGCCAATTTTTTTTGATATCAGTAGATATTTAAGAGAAAAATATTTTGACATGATTTGGGGGTACCACCCCCCCGGGGACCCCCCCAAAATGGGCCCCAAAAAATCAAATTTTTGAACGGCTCAAGCTAGGGTGCCAGTTTTTTCTGTTATCAGTAGATATTTGAGAGACAAATATTTTAACATAATTTGGGGGTACCACCCCTTCGGGGACCCCCCAAAAATAAATTTTTTTAACGATTTAACCTAGGGCGCCAGTTTTTTTTTGATATCAGTAGATATTTAAGAGATAAATATTTTGACATGTTTGGGGTACCACCCCCTCGGGAACCCCCCAAAATGGGGCCCCAAAAATCAATTGTTTGAACGGCTCAACTTAGAGTGCCAGTGTTTTATGATATTAGCAGATATTCAACAGACAAATATTTTGACATAGTTTGGGGGTGCCACCCCCCTGGGGACCCCCCAAATGGACCCCCAAAAATGAATTGTTTGAAAAGCTCAACTTGGGTGCCAGTCTGTTTTGATATCAGCAGATATTCAACAGACAAATATTTTGACATAGTTTGGGGGTGCCACCCCCCCCCCAGGGACCCCCCAAATGGACCCCCAAAAATCAATTTTTGAACGGCTCAAGCTAGGGTGACAGTGTTTTATGATTTCAGGAGATATTTAACTGACAAATCTTTTGACTCAACTTTTCTGGAGGTTCCATAATCAGATATTTTTGAATAATTGCTGATTTTACGGTAGACAAAAAGTACTTTTGAGCGTCACAGCATTAGCTGTGCGTCGGTCGTTCACTGGGTTTGCTGGCAAACTCCCATCTAGTTTCAGATGAGTTTGGTTGCAGGTAGCTGTTGTTTAGTTTTTTGTTTTTTTTAAAGAAACAATTAGGCCTATTTGATACCGAGACGCGATACATCTGATTACCGTAACACTAACAGTGTAGAGTCACTAGGCTCAGGGGCGTCGCAAGCTTAGCGAGATTAGGGGGGCCAAGCTGAAAACCGGTAGGGCAAAGTTTTGACGGCAAATTATTGCAGTATTTTAAGAGTTAAGTAGAGTGTTTGTGTGGCGGGGTTGTAAATTTCTTTTCGCCTTTGAGTAATACAGCTATTTGGCATTGATTAAGTTCATAGAACCATTTTCAGCTTTATTTTACGAGCTAATTACTTAGATTGCAATGAAACGATAACTAAACCGTATATTTATTTAATGTCTATCTGACGTGCATGATTGTCTTTGTCTTTTACATAAGAACAGCCTGAGATCATTTCGGTTATTATACCACATTGTTTAAAGCTAGACACAAACTTTCAACAAAAATTTTAGGCAAATTCTATGGCTATCGCGTTGGTAAACATACTGCATATCATTAATCTAGATAATAAGAAAAATTAAAAACTGCGCATGAAAAACTACCTGGAATGATTTTTGAATAAATGCAGAAAGCACACTGTCTCTGACATATTGAAATATTGGCAAAGCCGCTAACTCAACAATTGCTGAAAAAATAACGTAAATCTTCTCATTTAACTAAACATGAATACTGCTAGCATAACGGCTGGAAACGACTGACGACAGGAAACTCCAGAAAAAATATGAGCAAAATTTAATATCGGTACCTTTATGGTGAATACTGTAGCTAATAATCTACAATTGTGTATTACAAGCCAAAGTAGAAAAATGAACAGTTTAGCATTTATACTTCTGTTTCCGTATTGCCTATAACTTCATTAAGACCGGTAAGTGCCGATCCGGGGAGTGCATCCCCCAAAAGAATTTTTGCTGCATCTCTCCCAATAGTTCGCATCGGTACAGTGTGTAGCTTTGGTGTTACAACTTGCAATGTTACTAAACGATGCATTTTATCCTCAAAAAAACGTCAAAAAAGCTAAAGATTCCGTACCCCGCTGGGGGCTCACAGCGCCCCCCAGACCCACTAGCTGGCTTTAAGGCCCTTTCACCATAACTTTTGTGTTTGAAAATTCTTAATTGCCACCAGCACTCCTTCCAAACCTTAGTAAACGTGTCTGCGGACTTCCTTGCTGGTATTGGCGAAAATGAGCGTTGAACTTTGCTCCGAAAATCTCCAGTTTGAGTATTATCCCTCCTCCCAATGTTCAAATTTATCAAAAAATAGACAAATTTCTTAAATCATCCCCCAATGGTCAATATGGATCGGCACCACTGATTACTGTATCGGTAATGCACCAGGACTGTATTACTGCTCTAAAAAAATCATCACAAATAGCACCACCAAACAGCCAAAACGGTAGGCTACTAAAGTTTACTCAAAATCTCAGATATCATTGGCATTACTAGTGCTAGTGCCGAGAACACTGCTTAGTTTGTTTTGCTACCAGTACTAATCGATCTAGTTAAATAAGCTATACGGTAATGGACACTTCTTGCAAATTTGAAAGTCAGAAAATTCCCTTAGTCTAGCAATCAAAGAATTGGTCAATGGATTCCGATTTGGGGGGGAATGCAGTCTGTTTCTCTATTAGCTCAGAGTTTCTGCAGATCGATTACTCATACTGCTGAACAAGATCCCAATCAAAATATAGTATGGTTTGAGTTGCTAAGCTAAGGCCTTTCTCTTCCAGACATGGGCTTGTCAACTCAACTCACTTTTGCTAAGTTTGCTTACCCGTAGCCTATGTTTGCTACGTAGCCTAGAAGTGCAACTGACCGATCGAATTCTTATCTTTTTTTCCGGAGGCATTTGGCGATAGTCGATTTTTCTTTCTGTAACTATTGATTGCATGGTAGGCTACTCGTACATAGCGGATGGTTTGTACTATGCGTATACCACTGATCACCAACTTACAGCCTGCACCAACTTACTGTACATTACCTTCAACAGTCACAACTATAGTCATTATATATATAGTCTGGAAGGCGTGTGATAAAGGTTGTGTCATTGTGTGCTCATAAGCGCCGGTTAGCGGGAAAGTTTGATTTGCAAATTGCAAAATGAAGTTGGCTGATACCTACCACAGCAGTCGTTCGTAAAATACTACAAGACCGACTAAGAAGAAACTTTTCGAGCCGAAAGTAGTTTAAATTATTGGTTTAGTAAGTTGACTAAGCTGTATAAGTTTTATAATGTAAAAAATGTTGTTGTGAAACTGTAAGTTTTCATCTAAAGCAGTGTAGTTTTTCATCAATTTTGTCAAAGCCTGGTTGCAAAATAGGCCGGTACAAACTCCGATTTACTGGTTTAATTATTCATGTGCTTAGCGTCATAATGGTCAGATGAAACTTCCGATGTTTATGGTTAATTTTAGGTCAAATAAAGTTGTGACAACTGGCAATCTTTATATGTACTTCTATGAAGGCCAGGATTAAGCGTTTTGAGCTGTTGAAATAAGAATTCACCAGTACAGTTCTAGACTAGGAACAAGTTTCTTTATTCGTGTAAATCAAATGCAAAGATGACCAAAACTTTCTGCTGTAAGGCCACAACTAGAATTATCACGATGAAACGTTTTAAGTACCATAGGCCAGTTAGAAATGAAAAGCTTATTTCCCTTGAGAGTTCAGTGTCTACTGCCTACTGATTGACTGATATAGGTAGAGTTGATTTAAGTTAAAAAAGTTATGCAAAGAGTTGGTTTAGGTGTATTATGTACTAAATTATAACACATACCGGTAGGTAACAACAGAATAACAGTAGCCTAGCCTTACTCTTTAGGCTAGTACTGTAAATGTATAACTCAAAACTGCAAGCTATGTTACAACAGTGCTGCAGCACTTACTGTCAGAGGCGAGCCAGGCAGGCTATGTAGCTTTAACAGTTTAAACAATACCGACAGACCTTTTGTAGAAAAGTTTATTACAGCTTAGCTGTTAGTTAAAGGGCAAGATAAAACCTTTGGTCTTCGGATTTGGTCAAGTTGAATAGTTTCAGTTTATTGATTAAGCTATAAAAGTTGCTTTTCAACAGCTTGAGTTGCATGTTCCAGATTTACTTATCCAAAATAGCTTTTAATAGCATTGAAGCACTTTTTCTTTTGGTCTTCACCCAAAGTTCGGGAGAAATACAGCTCTCATATTTCCTTTCCGAAATTACTTGGAAAGCCATTGCCCTCCCCAAAATTCTGGTTGCCCTCCCAAAAATTTCGTTCTGGCTATGTACCTGGTCCTTTTGATTTAAAAGTGCCAAATTAGCAAAATTCACAACTTGCACTTTTAAGCGATAAAGTCATACGAACGCAACGGTAGTTCAACTATAGGGTTGTTCCAATATATTTCAACAAATGCCAAATACCCTAGGTTGGAAAATTTTTATAAAATCCTTATAGAACATCTACATAGGATGGCACAAGCTATATAAAAAAATTTTTTTTGAAATCGGACTGTCTGTTGATGAGATATGGAAAATCACCACTAGATGTCAGACGAGAGTACGTAAAACTGCAAAAATTAATTTTGAGGCCCTTACTTATGGCAGAAAGTTGGTTTTTGTGTCAAAATATATGTTTTGGGGGATGGGGAATCTAAATTTGGGGTTTAATTAAAGCTAATTTTGCTATAAACTTGTGTTTTGATAGTTTTTTTTAAGGTTTTTGAGGGGTAAATTGGGGTCAAAAATTGGGGATGAAGGATTGAATAAAATTTTGAAACAAAAATATTTTTGGGTAGTATAAAGGTTGTTCTTTCTTTTTGATGAAGAAGTTAGGATGATAATTGATTAGCAATGTGTGTAAACGGAACAATTTGCTTTGCTGTTATATTCAGCTAGCTAGATAGGTAATGCTACAAAAACAGCACATGAAAATTTCTTCATTTAAGTGAAATGAAAGTATGGATATGTAAAGAGACAAATTTTGAGTATATTAGTTTTATCTTACAATGCAGCTGAGCAAACACAATACAGTTGCATGTGACATGTAATGAACATTAGTAGACGTTTTGGCCGCAAAATATACGTAGCATTATATTGGTCTTGCTGACTAATATAATCAGTGCTAGTCAATCACAAGATTGGTGTCATTGTTGCAATGGTGTAGTTGGTATTTTGTGCATTTTTGCTATAAAAATCAAATCAAATCTTTCATTATACTCGCTGTGAAACGCCGATGCTTGTAACGAGTTTGTGGGGCCCATTTCCGCGTCATTGCGCCCGGGTAACACAGCTCTTTTTGACAAAATGTTGCAGTGGTGGCGAGCCGTTGGCAATGCTGTGTCCGATTTGACGGGTCCAAGATTTGAACCCAAGACCTCCCGCTCCAGAGACAAACACACTATACCGCTTGACCAACTATACAATTTTAATCATTGCAAAACCTTTGTACAGGGTGTTTCAAACGTAGCATACCAATATACTGGTATTATTTCAATACAATACCGGTACCATATGTTTCTTTTGAAACACCTTGTATATACTTTTTAACTAATTTAGCACAAAAATATCATGAGCAAATAGGTTGATGCGAATGATAAAATATTATACGCGTGGGTTCATCTCCAAATCATTGCTACTGTATGTCATTTGAAAGAATAAGAAACTAGCATTGCAAACTTATTTATAGTACAATTGCAATTTCACTTAGAATGAAGTTAAATGACCTGCCAGTTGGTCAAGTGGTAAATCGTTCGTCTCTGAAGCAGGAGCTCAAATTTCGGGCCAGTCAAATCAGACAGTGTTGCCAACGGCTCGCCACTACTGCCACATTTCTTTAAAAGGAGCAGTGTTGCTTGGTGCAATAATGAGGAGATGGGCCCCTGCAAACTCGTTACATGCTTCAGCCTAATACAACGAGTATAAAGAAAAATTTGACTTTAATATGATAAAGTTAAATGACAGTCAAAATCACATGCACAAAAGAATACCAAGGCTCTGGGAGAAAACAGTACAACTAAGTACACTCAAAATTACTAAATACATGAGTATTGACCTAAGTGAGTAAGCAATTCAGATGTTTGATGATATAGTATTTTTTTATAATTTTTTTATTGTAGCCTACAACTTTTTCATAACGAGAACAATGAAAAAAGTTAATCTTTATAACATTGAGATGCAAACTTTAATTGACCTTATTTATTAAATCAATACTATCAACAGTCGAGCTTTCTTAATTTTTTTCAGTAATTTGATAATTATTGCATAATTTTCTAATGAATCGCAAAAAATTGAAAATTTTGCTCGGAAAATAAACCAAAAAATTGAAACATTTTGCATGCAAGCTTTGACATAATGTATGCGAAATTAGTGAGAATGATCAAAATAACTTTGATTAATTTTAGTTAACACTTTATATAACCAAATTATAGTGGTGGGCAAGTTACTTTCTAAAAGTAACTAGTTACAAGTTACAGTTACTTGGGAAAAAAGTAACTAAGTTACAGTTACAAATTTGAAAAAGTAACTAGTTACAGTTACAAGTTACAGTTACTTTTAGTGATTAAAAATTTGGACTAAAAGAATAGTTCGATCCTTCGGCCTAGCTATTACACCAAAGTCAATTCTCAACACTATTCTCATACTCATTCTTAACTGAACTCTGTTCTATTTTATACTATTTCATGCACTCAGCCCTAACCCTTTATAACATTGCGTTGGTAAGAATCGAGCAGAAGACCTCGTGACTCTTTGCACAGCACATTGTACCGTTACGCCACCGAAACTGACATCAGCGATCGGAAGAACTGCGTTCTTGTAACTTCGCGTGCTCAATCAACCATGAACAACGTATGCGTTATTGTCGTTGGCGTGCGTTAGTATCGTGGAGTAGCACTAGACACTTCCTTCAGCTTTTGATATATTAACTTAAGGTAGGCCTAACTTACCTTGTAGATGCTTCATTAGTAGGCTGTAGTATAAAAAGTAAGCTACCGGGTGCCGGTAATTTGTGGTAAACAAGGTCAACAGTACCACCGTCCACCGGTTCACTGTAATGTAGCATCGTATCAGTACCGGTACAAGGCAGCTAGGTAACATAGACTCCTGAACACAAAAAGTATCTCATGCGATACCGGTAATCAATGTGCTTCCGGTATACAACAGTTGGGTAACTTATGGGGGTTATTTAATGTGATATCAAACTCTTAAACCCAAACTCTAAAGCCTGAAAGCTGGTTTGGAAACGTGTTATCAATACCAGAACCTACCAGTTTAAGTGGAGGCAAGAGGACGGTACAAATCAATACAGAACAACTGGAAGGTTGCCTGACACCTTTCCTAAAACTCTAAGACTAAACCCTAACCCAAAATCCCAACCTTTTATTTTAAACTGCAAAACTGTAACCCACAATCCATAAAACCAAAACCGAACTTTAACTACAAACTCCAAATACGAAACCTGGAAACTTAAACGTTAATCTTAAAGTAGACCCAGAAACTTGATCCAGAACCCCAAACACAATTTTACCATAACAGATGAGATAATCCCTAACCCCTGCGATTTTTCTTGCTCCAACCTCTTGAACTAGGTTGCACTAATTAGAAATGCATTTCACTGAAATTGCAAACTAACACTGATTGCTAGTACACGTACAGCTGTGCAGTAGGCCTACTCAGCACTGAATCCCCAAACGGTTTCAATCACCAGAAAGCGAAGTTGGAAAACTATAACTGCCTTCACTTATACCAGCAACCACATGTATAGTCCAGTGAACACAGTGAAGAAAATATGGATAAAAGGTTATGGTTGATCAAACATGCGACTAAGCGTTCTGTGTTGCCAGTGTAATACAATTATTTTGAATGGAATTCATAAAAAAATCTGTAATTTGCTTCAAAGCATGTAGTACAAAAAGTAACTGTAACTTTTTTAGGGCTCTAAACTGGTAACTAGTTACAAATATCGTTACATCTGAAAAAAGTAACGAAGTTACAGTTACTAAAAAAGTAACTAGTTACAGTAACTAATTACAATTGTAACTAGTTACTGCCCACCACTGCCTAATTTGCACGGACAATCACTAATTGATATCATTTGGTGAAATATAGCCTAATCAAATAAAAATCATTCATGGCAACTAAACTCATAATGAAGCAGTGTAGAGAATTATCTCTGATTATTGCTCAATAAGGTAAATTTCTTGTTTCTGATACATAGGCTAGCCATATTTTTGCTGTATAATTATGAAGCAACTGTAATTGTTTTGAAACAATCAATGTTTGTATTGGTACAGAGCAAGCAACAAATTCAAAATTTGAAAAAACAAAGTAGGAATTTTTGGAAGCTTGTTTCAAAAAATGCAACATAGATGATGAAGACTACAATTGTCATGAAAAAACAAAAAAGCAATGAAAAATGTTTATTGTCAAGACTTTAAGGCATATTTGTTTTTTTTATTTTGTGCAATCCTTCATTCCCATTTTCGGGCCTTAACTTACCTCCCAAAATCCAAAAAAGCTTCAAATAACAGACTTTCCTGAGAAATTACAATGAAAATGACCTGAAATTCTGAATCCTTGCCTCTAAAAACATGTATTTAGACACAAAAACCCAAGCTGATACCTCTAGTAAAACTCGTAAAATCTAAATTAAAAAATTTTCTTACTCTCTCTGCCACCTAGTGGTGACTATCAATATCTCAGCAACCACTGGGCTGATTTGAAAATTTTTTTTGCAGGTTGATCAGTACGCCAGCCTCTATCTATAAAATAGTTAATTGACTCTTTTTCCAGAGGTTGGATTTAAAAATGCTCAAACTTTTTTTTGAAATATAATGGAATGACCCTATACCACGTTTTTGCTCAAACCTCACGCAATACAGTAGTGCGGTTTTTCAGAAAAAATGTGTCGGCTTGATAAAACCAGTAGCGAGCCAGGGGGTGCGGGGGCTCGAGCCTCCCCCATTAACTTGAAGAGTAGGCAAAATACCCTGTATTTAGCTCTTTTCAGGGCGATTTTTGCACTAAAAATAACAATAGCCCCCCCCAGCAGTATTGGCATTGGGAGTTGGTCAAGAACCTAAGGTGATATTAAGCACAAAAACTGGGTTTCAGTCTGGATGAAGACTTTTTTTTGGGGGGGATCACTTGAATTTGGACAGAATAAGCGTCTCAATTTTGGTGAAGACCTTTTTTTTATGGAGATCACCTAACTTTGGACAAAGTAAGTGTCTCAATTTCGGTGAAAACTTTTTTTTTTGAGATCACCTGAATTTGGACAGAAAAAGCGACTCAATTGGAGTGAATACAAATCAAAATCTGGGTCAAGATCGTTTGAGGTTGTTTCCAGCCTCCAAAACAGCCCCCTCCCCACTGCAAATTCCTGGCTACGCACCTGGACAGAACATCAAATAAATTGTCTTCTGGAATGTAGTTTGGTTACATTGTTAGTTACGGCATGTTGAATGAACACTTAAACAGAGGAAACTTTTGACAATAAGAATATCAAAGTTCACTGCAGATAGTTTTACTCATTTTGTGTAAAAGCAGATAATTATGTTGGCAAAGCAAAAGTTTAATAAATGCAATTTTTGAAGCAGGAAAAACAAAAGAGCATTTTATTTTATTAATTTGAATTGCATTGATTAAATTAAAAAATGTATAAGTTATAACGTTTTTTTGGATGGGACGGATCAAAAACAGTAGCGTAGCCAGGGGTTTGGGGGAGGGGCTAGAGCTCCCTCCATTGGCCTGCTGACCAAGAGGCAAAATATGGAAAATACCACGTTTTAGCACTTCTGAGACTGCGTTTTGCGCTGGAATAGACTCAAAAAATTTTAAAAATTGTGTCGACTTTGCAATTGCTGCGCACATACGCACAGCTGCACCTGCTTAGACTATTTGATTCGAGGCTTCGTGTACAAGCACATTCATCTAATTTGTATGCGCTTCCCAAACGACTACTCAAGTTCAATTTCGGTTTCAACTGCTAGTTTTCAAGAATGTGTTACTTCTTCCGAACCCAAATCAATGGTGAAGAAAATCCGAACAGATTGGGTTAAAAAAGCGCGCCAGCTGTGTTTAGGCTTAAGCAGAAAACTGGAATGCTGAAGCTTGTAAAGAAATATGCATAAAATTGGAATGTTGCGTAACCATGACTAAACTTTCTTTCGATTCCAAAAGTTTGCATTTTGACGTGAAAAGCCGGAATTCAGCATTGAAAAAGATTACCCTTCAAAGAAAATTCAAAAGTACTACAGGAAAGTTGAAGGCTGGGATTAAGAGAAAAAGTGGTTCTGCATTGAAAAAAGATGAAAGCGCTCCAAGTCAGACGTCTAAAATGTCTACCAAGAGTTTCCAAAAGGTTCTTCCATAGGGGCAAGCATCCTATTACCTCTGATTTCTGAAAGAGAGTATCCACATCTCTTTTTCTTCCATGCTTGTGCTTTGTGTATTTTGCACGTATAGAAATTGAAAAGACTCTATGATGTCTCTTCTAAGCATAAATTTAACAAAAGTAGTTTTGAAATCGATTTGTTTTAACAACAAAATTGTAAAAATCTCGCAGTGATTGCGCTATATCGCTATTGGCTTTTGGTAGCTATAAGCCATGCCCCGTTGCATCATTTCATGATGTTACTTAGATGAGGATTGCCAAAACCCCACAAAACTATTAAAAATCAATGTTGGCAGTTTTTTAATTATTCGCTTAATACTTTGGAAATAATGCCAGTATTTAAAATCTAAAACACCAAAAACAATCGTAATTTTGAGGTGTTTTAAGAAATCAGAATTGGCACTTGGCAGGATGCTTGCTAACATTTATTTTGTTAATTTGTATTTACAAAGGCTATGGTTAGGGTTAGCGCTAGTGCCGCATACTAGCATACCATGCATACAGTCTTGTCTTTTTAATCAATAGATTTAGAATTTTTTTAACTCGTAAATTTTTTAGACGTTTTAAATTTATTAGAATTTTTTCATAGAAATGTTAAACTATTTTCGAGTTAAGTGTTTACAGTATATAAGTGCAACTGCAAAATCCAGTGCAACTGTGGAAATGCAAAGTGGAAATGCATTCTATTTCTACATAACTAAGGGTTATTTCTATTAATGTTTTCGTTTACAGAATCATCAAAGCATATAGTCACAGTGGGAAGATTTTCCATTAATGATCAATCAATGGCAACTCTTGAAGATGGCAAATGTTTGGATAATGTGGTATGTTGAGAATGGCGTGTTTTTGTTTAAGAAACTCTATCTGATGAAAAAGCCACTCCACAGCATAATGTAAAATTTATCGTTTTGTGAGTTGAAGAAAATAATAACCATTCCTCTATGGAGCAGTTTTTTAAATCAGTTGAATTCAAGCTTTTGTGTAGTTCTCTTTACCGGTAATACAAACTTTTGATCGTGCTTTTGAATTTAATTCTGTTATGAAGTTGAAAACTTCTACATTTGAATAAGATCACGAAGCTGAGGAAGGTATATGATGTACAGTGCGGATCTGTACTTGCTGTTAGCTGTTGGCAATGATTTTTATTATATACTCCGTACTAGTAAATATCGCAGTAAATATGGCGTGGAATATTTGTTTTTAGATCATTGATGCGATAACCTGGAAGATAAACTTCGACTTAAGTGTGTTGCGAGATAGCTGCAAAGTAACTGCTCTACGCCTCCAGCGTTTGGAGGCATTTAAGAGGAGCAGTGGTGCAACTATTGTACTCTAAGGGGCACTTAAATTTAACCAAAATAAGCATGCTTTTAAACAGTTTTTAAAATTTACCAGTGTAAAGGGACTGAAATAGTTGAGTAATTTGTATGTTTCAAAAGGCTTCCAAATATTAGCAATTTAGTTCTTTCAAATGGGTCTTAAAGCTTCAATTGCCATTAAAATGGCGTTCAATAGCTATTTTTCCGCAAAATTATAGAAATACCTCCAGGCTCTGGGCTTCGAAAGCCTCTAACTACCCGCTTGGTATAGGTCTAAAATGCATCAGTTTGTCAACACGCCTTGCCTGTTGGACACATGTTTGAAACAGAAATCGTTTGCAATTGGTTTAAAGCATTCTTCCTTTAGTAAATTTCTGGTTGCGCGCCTGACGAGAAGATTATTTTTAATCTAATTTGTGCTTGGAAGATGTGTCTTTTAGCAGTGCAAAACTTACAAACTAAACATAAAAAGCAACTGGGTTACAAGCTATTTCAGTAGCTTTTTTCCTATGATAATGTACAGCTGTGGCATTATTGTGGCGAATATTGTTTAATATTGCTGTAACTGTTATTCAAGGTTGTTATGATTTTAATGCTTTTATACTTGTTTATCATTGAGCAACTTTATAACGTAGAGTAAATTTGTAAAATCTCTTTACGATTCATTTATCTATGTACTTTTTTTTTTATTAACCAGGTAAAAGAGAAGTGCTGGTACCCACTCTCGACGCATTACGCCACACTTTTCTTTTACAAAGGAAAGCCCATTAGCAGCTCATAAGCGGTTGGTAAGTCTTGAGATGTATGTGTATTGTTTAATTGTGTATTGTATTAGTGGATGCATTGTTGTTTTGTTTATTTCTGGGTTCTTCCTTATAAGATGAATTTGGTCACTGTTGTAATCTGTCTTACAAACTTTTTTGCTTTCCTTTCCCAAGCAATTTCAGACCTTTTAAAGTTAGGTTTTATAAAGTAGATCTTTTTGAATACGTACACCTGATCTCACAAATTCTTTTCAAACTTTCAAATCTTCTGAACCAGTCGTGCCCCTCGCTCTAAAAATTTTTAGATTGGTAAGGCTCTTGCTGAGGACACTGTGATGATAAACTTTTAAACACGCTTACATTCACAACGTATTGGGAAAGTTTTGTGGTTTTTTTGAAATAAATGGGGTTTTAAGTTTAACGCCATAGGGAAAAAGTTTGCCGCGTTGTTATTAGAGCCATGTGAATGAGCTAATTTGCACATAATCGGAAGCCATTTGAAGGTAAAACAACGTGAAACAATAAAAAATAATTAGGCTTACAGTATATAAACTTTTAGCTATAATTTGCAGATTTTAGAAAAAAACACAATTTTTAGGCATTACTTATTAGCACGCTTGCGTACGACTAAAGCTGGGAATTATTTTTATGATGTGGCGTACAAATAAGGACAGGTTACTTTTTATGCACTGAGCAATAAAAGAGGGGGATGGAGAGAACTTAGCACGTTTCTAAAGCCACTACTGTTTTGAACACTGTTGAATTTTCCTTCTGCACTATAATTGTCTATATACAAACATTTTATAGTTTTGTATGGGCTTTTTTGTTACTGCTGTGTAATTATTTTTCAGCTGAAGTTTCTCTTGAGTGCAAACGTCGTCACAATTATAAACAGGGGATCTCATTGGATCAGCATGGTAATTTGCATTAGTAAAAACTGATGTAAAAATTTGTATTTGTAAAGGGTGTCAAGTATGTAGTCAACTCAGATTCAATCAAAAAACAGATTTCGTAATAGTTTTTTTCTTTTCAGTTTAAAAGTACGATTCGCAAAATCTTTATCTAATAGTCCAAAAAGATTTTTACTTAAATACTTTCTAGAAATCATGCTTTTGCATCATCTGTTTTTGTTTTTTTTACTGCCATTCATTCAGTAACTTAAAGTTATACATGAGAAGTAGATAGATCTAGTAAAATATTTAGCTACCGCACATGAGTGTGAGTTACCAATTTGCTAAAACACAAAGTCAAAAGATGCAAAATCAGACTTGATGTTGCCGATATGTTTTTAATTGGAAGATGGTTTTGATCATTTGTTGAATATTTTGTACACCTGTAGCATCAAATTGAAAGCCGAAAATTTTTAAACATTATTTTGGAGTGTAGGAATTTGAAAAAAAATTGGGTGAACGCTTTATACCCACTTTAAATATATCTAAACAGCAATTGTCGCAAAATAGGCCTGCTTTCTGCTTGCTCTAACCATGTGTGTAAGAAACCAAAATGTTTTTTAAGAAGACTTCATCTGTTTGACGAAAAAAATTTAATGATCGAACGTTTACACAAAACGGTGCTAGAGCTTTACTTAAACTTTAGTCAACGCTCCAGCTAAAAGCAAATAGCATGTGAAAGCTCGTTGGTGACATGCCAATTGCCAACACGTCTCGTTAACATCCCATATTGTTATTCATCCTACAGCCAAACCCTAGTATTCACTTTAAACACTCGTGCAATGTACACAGACACTTTGTACAACTTTGTAGTGATAGATGAAAGGACTGTAAAGTGAAAATGTAGCATTTACCAAAACTGCTCTGAGTTATAGTAAATTTTCCAAAATTTTCAAGTGTAAGCGACATATTTTGATAAACAGGGCCCACATGACAGAAATTTTCTCGTTCGCTTTAATTAACGAGTTTTTTTTAAGAGGCGCTACCGAACGAAATACTCGCTAAACGTAAGAGGTCATTTTTTCACGTCTATGTAAAGCCTTGCGAAATCCGTTACGTCAATCTTTCTCGCTAACTTGCTTTGAGCGATTGCGGAAAGCATTTCGAGTAAAAAAACGTCACATTTTCCTCGCCAACTTAAAGAGGATCTTGAAGCACTCTTTAAGCGTGCGAGAAATCTTTTTAGTTCAGAAATTTAATGGCGAAATGTTGAAAACTTCTAACCAAAGCGAATTTTTGCTGAAAATTAATTAAAATCGTCGCCATATTGTTTGCTATCAAAACTGCTAAAAAAAAGCGAATTGCATTGAGAACCACTTGTCGTTTCGACTGATAAAGAAATGTTAAGTAGTGCCAGTTGACAAAAATTGCAATACACTCATTTTATAAGAATGATTTTCTAAAACACGAAGCTCATTTTTGCTCAAAATTTAAGAAAAAATTTAAAACAATGCCAGCCTCGGCAGCAAAATAAACCAAAAACAAACAAAAAAATTCAAACTAATCAAAGAAACTAAGATTTGTGCTGATTTAAGGCGATAAAATTTCAGTGATTTTCTTGTATTTGCGAGCCAAATCGCAACTATTCAAGATTATAAAGCTACGTTGCTCTGCGCAAGCAACGGAGAATTTTTTTTTGGCAGTTGTCAACTCGAAAAAAGCTTGCTGTTTCGCTTTCGCAATTTTACGATACTGCAAAAGCAAGAAAAAAGCCTTCACTTAAGCAGACAGAGCAATAGCAATTAAAAAGTGTTTCAAACATGCCCGCTAAAATTGACATCGATGCTCTCAAAAGTTTTACAAAATCAAGAACAAATGAGACTGAATATCGGCAAAAAATTAAAAACAGCCAGTCTCAACTCAAGATTTACCGGTTCTAGAAAGGAAGAGTGTACTTCGACTTGCTCACTTTTGAAAAATTTTGAAACCTAAAGACCTAGAGTTATTGTTAACATATGAGTTTACCCACCAACAACCTCAAGGGCGCTTTACGTCGTTTAAAAAAAATTATAGATTGGAAAAAGTTCTTATTTCACATTGATTCAAAATTATGATTAAATTCTGTCGTTCATTTACTAATTATCATCAGTTGAGGTATTTGCTTGCATAGAATAATAACGCATAGGTTATGGTATCTTTTTCCATAACAATGTAGTACATACAGTACGCTTGAGCGCAATATTTTGAAGTAAAAATGTATCTGACGTCACAATGAGAGTATTTATTACGTACTAACACAAGTTACGAACATCTCGCTAAGAAATTCGAGCGAACTGTTTTAACGTGTGTTGGGCGAGACGGCTCAGAAATTGCAGTTTGTCTACGAAGATTTTTTGTTCGTTAGCGCTTTTTAGCTAGCGATAATGGCCTTTACGAGCTCGCTAGCACGTTCCTTCATGTCCCCCCAGGTGTCTAATTTACAGCGCGACTGCAGTAATTAATGCAGTGTAGCAATTCTTTTACGATTGTGTTTATAAAGCTAGGCTTGATTTCAAGTACATTTTTCGCTAAACTAAGAGTTCATAAAATTTTTGAAATTAGCCATAGTTAGGCTATACTAGCCAACCCGCGCTCCTGCCTCTTCTAACATCAAACACATCAATCGCAAACACAGAATAGTGATTGCAACTAAAACGTCATGAGTGGGAAGGATGTAGCTGCTTTTTGCAAAACCATCAGGTTAACTCGAGACTTAGCGGCAGACTAGCAGACAAATCACACTCAGATCGTCTTCATAGCCAACATGAGCAATCGATGTGTTGAAAGGCCTAGTCTGGGTTTTTGGTTTGCTTAGTTGTCTAAACCTGCACAATATCAAAAACACTCGACTTCAATTTGCCTAACCATTTAACCTACGAATGGAGTTACTGTAGAGGTCGCTATTGCTATGAACAAACATTTTTATCATTGCAACGATTTATTACATCATAGAAGCAGCACGATGTCTGCCGCCAGCCTTAGCTACTCTTTATTCTCTGATTTTCTCGTGTTTCATCCAGCCTCGTAGTTATAGTAAGTCGTAGATTCTAGCAAGTTTGTCACCTTTCATGCCCTCCTTTAAAACTTTTTCCTTACCCCAAGGAAGACGCGCCTCCCAGTTTAAGGACCGATGAGCTATACAGATGGTTATGTTTGACAGATAAAAGAAGACAGCATGGTCTTTCTATATGATTCGATGGGAAACGAGGGTGCTATTGCCGGTACCATTTTGTCTAATTTGCGGTAAGTCGATGAACTTAAAGCATTAGTTAATTAGCGTAAATAAATTTCAAAAAAAAAATACATCAAAATTGCTACCTAGCACTGCCTAGAAAACGCCATACGTACGAGTTGCAGTTGCTCTGTCCATAAGCGAAAAGTAATAAATCCAGGCTGTATTAGGGGGAATTGTTCCCCTTGACCAGGCAAGATGGGAACCCCATTAAAATAACCCTTTTCGAAAAATAGGTAACATAATTTAAAAGGGTGATTTTTTTGAGATGCAGATTTTTACGTAATCCCTCCTTAACCTTTTGCGTATGTGGAATAGCAAAGCAGTTTGATAGCATGCTTTGAGATGCAACGGCAATTGCGGCTAATAATTTAAAGCGCGGCATAGTTGTGCTGCATAATATATTAAATTTTATACTCAACTCACTAATTCTGATGTGCACCTTGAGATAGCACCAAACTCTATGGCCTCCGACAGTTAAGGCTCCGCCTGTGGTGGACGTTGAGTCTCTTGCTTACTTCTTGCACGTAAATGTGCGATTTATTAATTTAATCGCTTTGTTTTGTACCAATGTGTGAGGTTTGTCAATACAAATCAGGCAGCATATATTTAAATGCTGCATGATGCATTGCAAAGTATTAGTGCGGTGCGTGTGGTGATAATCAAAATATAATGCCAGGCACGAAAACAAAATGGATTGGCGCTGGGCAGTCCTGTTGAATTTCCATCAGGCACCCATTGTAAACTTGATTGAACACTGTTTGTTTAAACAGAAGTTTTTTGTGGTCATTGAAAATTTAAATTAATGTGTTTACTATGTTTTATACTTGTACCTACTGTATATGACAATGACAGAGTCCAATTTTCATCACAATACAAATTGTTTAGAATGATCTACAACCAACTGAAAAGTTTTTCAATAAGATTTGAGAAGCACCCGCGACACCAAGTCGTAACCAACTGTGGTGTTTTGGCAATTAAAGCGGTGGAGTTGTATCTAAAGTTGAAAAACGTCAAGTCGGTGCATTACAGCTCAGATGCATGCTTGGATTATAGAGATGAGTTCAAAAATATTATTTTGAAAAGTGGTTTGAGAATGAGGTATTTTGCAATATCCTTTCACTAGCCCTTTCGCTGCCTGGCTAGTAGAATCGCCGATATCGTAAAGTGCCGGAATGTCAGGAAAAATGACTTTCATAAAAATGTTGCTGAAATCATTTCATTTGCTATAAAAGTAAGTGATGGAAACTGCCAAATCGTCTTTTTTGGTGAACATAAGTTTCAGGGGCCGTTCTAAGAGGGGGGTATGCTGGGTGGAGGACTTTTTGTTTCGAAACTGATCTACCGTTTTTTTTACAAATTTGCAGTTCTGAAAGCGCAATAAAATTAGTTGATCTTATTTTGTATTATCAACCAATTTTATTGCACTTTCAGAACCGCAAATTTTATTACCGGCCTGTTGGTTGAGCGGTAACACGTTCGTCTCTGGAGCGATAGGTCCGAGGTTCAAATCTCGGGCTGGTCAAATCAAACACAGTGTTGCCCACAGGGACAATGAAGCGGAGATGGGTCTCGCAAACTCGTCACACGCTTCGGCGTAATACAGCGAGTATAATGAAAGATTTGATTTGATATTTTGTATTATTTCTGGCTGCAACAAGGGTCGATTTATGAGGGAGGTTAATGCTTATACCCCTCATTATACCATTTATACCAGCTAAACGAAAGTGCAAAAGCCAAGGATTTCGGTTTTGTTGTAGGTGAACGTTTTCAGGTTTTAGTGACATTTTTGCGCTCATGACATTGTGTTAAAGAGATTTTGCTATTGCGCACAGCATTATAGCGAAGAAAAAGTTTACTCGCGCACGGCACGTAGGTCCTTGCAATACTATAGTCGAGTCCGGCAGCGAAAGGGCTACATGCAGACCCGGCGCCACGGGGGGGCATACCGGGGCCGTGCCCCCCCAAATGACTGTTTGTGCCCCCCGAACGAAAACTGTGCCCCCCCAAGCGAGGACTGTGCCCGAAGAAATTAACAGAATTGGGGCTACTGGAATGCAAATCGAGGCCCAAATTGGTGTTTTTTGTGGACTGACAACGGTTTTCGGCCGGAAAAAGAGCTTGAATTTGCGATTTCGGCCGGAAAATCCCTTGCAATTTCAGTGAAGACCTTTTTTTGCAGATCACCTGTTTCCGGCCGGAAAAACCGCCTGAATTTGCGATTTCGGCCGGAAAATCCCTTTGAATCTTTGCTTCTCACCTTGTTCAGTTGATCCAGACTGGGATAAATTTCTCGTGCCCCCGTGCCCCTCTCGAATTCACACAAAATAAACTGCTCGTACCCCCCCAAAATTTATTTCTGCCCCCCCCCCCCAGTCACGCCATCCTGGCGCCGGGCCTGGCTACATGTTTGTTATTGTTCAATAACTTTTCAAATAAGCTTGTTGAATTCAATGTTTGATTCAAAAAAACAATATTGTATACTACTTGTCGTGCCTATTTTTTTCACAAACTACATTCATCACTACATGCGTGTAGCTACAGTAACTTACTGTACATAAAAATAATTAACAGTCATCGCCAATCTTTCCAAACGCTGCAATATGTTGTTTTATACTACTTTGCAGGAAGGTGCTGTTATACTGCGATTAGCGAAACCTGAAAAACTAATTTCAGAACGTGGTTGTTCTGTTGGAAGGAAAACCAAAGCAATGAAGGGTCGCTCTATGTCTCTCTCGGCTATGGTACTTGTGAAGTCAATTGTACTGTTCAATAAGTTGCTGTAGGCTTTTGTCCACCACTGCTGACTATACTGCATTAGTGCATTTTGTTTCACTTCTTTTGTTTTAATGAGTCTGTTTTATTTTTTAAATACATTTTGTTTTTTGTAGTATTTTTTACATGTTTTACATTTAAAACATTTTGTTTTCTAAGTTGCAGAATTTTAGCCATTTTGCATTTTGGTTTCTGTTACCGCAACACCGCGGTACCGTAATGTTTTTACGCAACGTTTGCAGTGTGGAATTAAAATACCAATGTACAATTATTAGAGTAGATGTTAAAGATAAACCTGAAAAATACCGTGAGCTTTGTTAGTTGGAGGTCTCGATGCAAACGTTGATTATGGCAGAGCGTAGAAAGGGGGGGCATCGGGCCATGGTCCCCTTGGGTCCAGACTCATGAGGCGTACTATTATTGCATTTTGTGACCCTTAGAATTCACTTCATAAATTCTTCTCATCCGAAGTCAGGCGGAGACCAAAAAAAGATTTTCACACTAATTTGGTTCGCATTTAGCGAAGTCCGAAAAAAAAGGTCTTCTCCCTATTTTCGTAGTTGTTGTAATTTGAATTTAGGCGAAGATATAAAGAAAAGTCTCTCTATTTTCGTTCGAATTTAGGCGATGACCAAAAATAAAAAAGGTCTTCACTGCATCCAGTAGATTTTCATTCTTTGCTCCCCTTTTCGAAAATCCTGTCTACGCTGCTGATTACGGCCCGTCTATTTTGTACTTTCTCGGGATCAAAAATGTGAGTGATTGCTTTTTACACGATTTTGCAAGCTGCCCGAAAATCTCTTTAAGCGATCCAGCACTATGAAAAATGATTTAATCACCGCCATGTGTTAAATAATTAGTAGTATCTTAAGCAGATCACAGGTCGGAGTATGGAAGAGGGAAGCGACCCAGCATGTAGGCAATACGAGTATGTGATACGTGTAAATTTGAGTAGAAGCAGACTGTTCTTTAATGTTTACGAATTTCAGCATCATTAATTGTTAAACTTTTTTGAAGAATAAAAAGACAAATTTATTCATGCTTGATCAAATGTGTTTTAGTATAGATGATGATTCTCGAAATACACCTAGTCTAGTATTCAGATACATCAACAATGGCATTATAGTAAAGGGTGAGAAATCTTTATTGATTGCTAACAAATGCATTGTATACTGGCCCGTGTTCTAAAATATTTTTTACGCTGAGGTTGGCGTTGCTCATAATTTTCATTTTCAGCAGAAATGAGCTTCGTGTCTTACAAAATTCTCAAAAACTTTAAAAAAATAAATGTAACATCATCAATTTAAGAAAATTTTAAAATGCATTTAGTTCCATTTTTTACTTGTTCAATTTTAAGTGGTTGCAAGAAATTAAAATTTTAACAGTAAAAATACGCTACAGCGTAAAACTACAAAATAGTGTTGAAGATAAATCAGCAATATGCTCGGACGCTTACGATTTCCCTCATTGTTTACGCTGTCCTTGGGTATGTTTTATACGAATCCAGTCAATTATAAGACAATGGGCTGTAATTTTATTCATACTCATCGTTGTTTTTGCTTATAGCATAGCATCAGGCTGAGCGATTTTTGAACGAAAATTTTAATCGTTTAGTACGATTTTCGACCCTTAGAAAATGATATTCATAGTTTTCCTGCTTGACGTCCGCCAATAAAAGCGTATGATGCTTCCACCATATGTGATACTGTGATAGGCAGATGGTACGTTGACTTTAAATCGCCGTCTCCTGACCAAAACAGTACTCAATTACAATCTTAAGGTACGCTGTAAAATATCATGAGCACTTAAAATTAATGACATGGAGTTAAGTAGACTGAAAATTATTGAGTTGCTGATCGTAATTTTCGGTTATTATTTTCTGCTTGTGTGAAATATCGAAAAATCCGGAGCTTTTGACGCGTGTTCGGAATATTGATTTTTTTGTGATGCAAGTCATCTCGGCTGGTTTTGAAGTAATTAGAATAAACAATAAAACTAATTTCCTGTATTTTTACGATAGCAATTTTATTCAGTGCAAGAATTAGGGAACGATGCCAACGTACATTAACTCCAGTCGAACCTTGTGTGCAAACCTTAGGGTCGTTTCATTACATGACAGTCAAAATTTTGTAACCCACTCTCTCAGATATTCTTTATATTTGGATATGAGAAAGCCATTCAAATTTAATGCAGATTGAAAAAAATCAAAATTCATCGAGCAGTTTATGAGTTGTCGTCGTTTTAATTTTGCCACATGAGGGCGCTGTTCGGAGCTTAATTAATTCAAAAAATTTTGAGTTTCCGATTTCATTTTCGATTATCTCGAAAGGGCAAAAGAATTTTATTCTCCAACCAATGTTAAAATGTCCAGGATAAGAACTTGATTAATGTGTGTGAATTTGGTAAATGTTTTTTGTTGCATAGTTCTGTAATTGCCTTGAAAACATCATGCACATTTGTTGCAATCATTTTTTCATTCAACGCATTTTATCGTAATTGGTTTAGCATGTTACTGAAAAACTGTTGATGGATTGCAGCTACGTCATAGCTTTTTCCCGCCAAAACGAGTGGAAGTCAAAATGCCATTACAAAGCATTGGACGTTAGCGTAAATCAACGTATAATTCCTTCAGTGGGCATATTTAAAGAATTTGATTGTAAAGTAACACTTTTGTAGATAGCTTGGTTTTAATTGGTAACTACCAGGAGCGATTTAAGCAGCTTACATAGCTCAGCGGATCTGAAAAGTTACGCTTTTTGTAAATTCTCATCGTCCATTGCCCGCTACTGTCCACTTTGACCGGTTTTTAGCTTTGGTTCAAATCGTAAATTCAGCCATATCCTAAAATACGTAAAATTCTTTGTCACAGCAGTAACACATGGCCGATTAATGTTTAGTTTCAAGCACTATTTATAAATAATATTTAACATCACCAGCTCAAGTCGAAATAATTGCAAATTAAGACTCGATCAAAGTTACACCGTTACACCGAGGCCAGGTAAATCATTAGTTTAAAGTTTAAATGACATATCTACGAAATAATTCAATGAAAACAACTGCTAATGCATTTTAACTCCCAGCAACCGATAATTATAGCGATAAGCCGCTAATGACTACACAAAATGCAAAAAATCACCAAGATCCTGCAAAATAGACTTCTGAAATTACAAGACTTTAAAAATGCGCTAATTTTGTCACAAATAAAGGAGATACAACAGTTCCATTATAGCGCCACGAATTTGATTACCAAAACTAGCTGCCACCATCCATATTACATGATTCTGATGGGTTACTTAACACCAAGCCGGATTTACGTCACTGAAAAAAAGCAAACAAAACCGAATTCTTACTAATTAAAATAGTTGTAAATGTAAGTTTGGTTTAAAAATATTCAATATCATTGAGTACTTCTAAGCAAGAGTGATAAAGAATGTTTATTAAATCAATGTTGCAATTGCAAAGTTGATTAAGCTTTCATATAAACACAATATGAAAGTTAAAAATAAAAAAAATACTAGCCACAAATAGATTAAAGAGGCATTCTGCCATTAATGGTAGTATTAGCGCAACAACTTGCACATTATTTTATTACAATAATGCCTGTCTCGTGGATGCAGGTAAGCTTCTTGGCTTTTCATGTACTTTTGCTGTTTGCATTGATTTCTTTTTACGTTTTAGCTAATCCATATTTTGAATTAGACTCTTTAACACTGTCATCAAGCAGTTTAAACGGTATGTTATTTACCAGCACAAACAAACTGTCAGCCACATCATCAGGCACGAAGGATAGTCAGCAAGAACAACGTATTTTCGAGTAATAATGGTTTAATAAACATATTGTAAGACCCATATAAGCAACCACACAAATGCATTATCTGTGCATAAACCTTCTAGTCCACAATATAGACTAAGGGTCGCATTGTAAGTGCAAACTTAAGGCAAAACCATCTGACTTGAGCGAATACCGTAAATGCTAATGAAGAGTTATTTTATGAAAAACTGAAAGTTTTTAAAGCAGGATTTACGAAACTCTCGTCCCACGTTTACAACTTGCTTTTCAAGTTTTTATTACCGGTACGCTTTCAAATTTTCGCTCAGGTCGGATTTTCGCTCAGGTTTCGTTGAAGTCTGCTTTTGTAATACGATAAATCATTAATTTCTAGATGGCAGATCCAAGTTTTTGACATTTAAAAACGTCCAACTGCAAAATAATTTCTACCACATATCCAGAATTGTTTGCACAAGCAATACAATGTAATGAAATATACTACAGCACCCCCTATACGCAGCATTATAAACGCTAGGTCTGGTGAATGGTATTATTCAATAATCTTCATAAAAGTCCCAAATATGCAGGGTATAGAATATGCGCATGTAGACATGTTGGCATTCTTCACTCGGCCGCATGGCACAGTAATTTCATTGTGGAGAGTAACCAAACTCTACGATGGTCATCGACGAGCATTAAGAGGAAGAATATTGCACTGTGTTATATTAGCTCTGAAACAAAAAATGCATTTCGCTAAAAACGTAATACACACAATTACACATTTCTTATTTTAAGGAGATTGCACAATCAATGGTAAAGAGAAATGCAATCTATCTTGTGACAGAGGCAGTGATCTTATCGAAACCATTGAAGGATAAATACGAACTGCTCTTGCATGCACAAATCTCTTTTCTTTTTTCCGCGAAATATAAACCGCTTCCATTAGTCCGTACGTATGTTGTTGTAGTTGTTGTTGTTTTACCGGGCTGCTTCTGAGGGATGGCAGCCTCCTATGTCCATAGAGGACACAAGAGAATCACCCTTAGCACAGAAGTGCTACTGGCATAGGATAATCCCGGAGGTTGGTGGCCATTTCGATCCCTGCACAAAGCAGGGCACTCCCACCACTCGACGGCGACCACCGTTGGTGGGTCTTGAAAAGTGCAGCCAGATGCACAAAAGGGGTTGAAACAACATCGAAAAAAAAAGCTTCTCATTACTACTAATAGCAATAGTAAGAGTCGACTCGCATCAAGTTAGTCAAGCCAATTGAGAAAGTCTTCTGGCACAAGAAATACCATGGTATTTCCGTACGTATGTCGCACAAACCAAAGGCTTCAGAAACGCATTAACCAGCATGTTTCCAAAGCAATAAAGCAAAGAACCACTCCTACTCAGGAGCAGAGAATTCAACGATCCCGAGCAACAAGAACACAGCCAAATAGAAAATGCAAAGCAAAAAGTAAGACTCAATTCGAACCAAAGAGCGATTCAGCCTTTGGCTAATGTTTGTTGAAATCCAATCAGTGCGCACGCAACTATTCTGATTCGCGGTTTAAAATCCTAACCACACCTCGTTCTCAATTTTACTTGAGCCTGTTGGAAGCGGTTTATATTTCATGGAAAAAAATAGATTTGTGCAGGCAAAAGCATTTCGTATTTACCCTTCAACTGTTTCGATAAGATCAGAGCCTGCTGTCACTAGGTAGAAAGCATTTCACATTTCTCATTACTTTTATGCAATCCATGAAAAGTAACAGAGCTATTTCGTTGGTAACTAGATTTAGTAACCTATTTTTAGGGTTCAGTCAATTACTATCATTGTAAGCGTAAGAAATGCACTAAAGTTACGAAAAAAGTTTTAATTATCTTTGAAAACTTTAGAAACTCTAAACTTAAGTGTGTTGGCATCTTCTTCAAAACTCAAGTTTAGGATGGAGCCGTCTTCTTGATCAGATTTACGGGACTGATTGAACGGCAGTTTTACTTAATTTGATTAAAAACAGTAAAGCCTTATTTAAAATAATAAAATTTTATATGTTTTGGACTTAGCTATGTCCATCATCAGTAAAAAGTAAAATCTTATTCAAATTCATTGTATTTGAATAAGATTTTACTTTTTACTGATGATGGACATAGCTAAGTCTGAAACGTTTAAAAATTTTATTATTTTAAATAAGGCTTTACTGTTTTTGATCAGATTTAATTCCCAACGACAACTCGATACAGTTATTTTCTTTCACAGTATTTAAATTCGACCTCCCGATAGGTGAACTCTAAACTATCTACTTGAACACGATTCAAAATTATTAAAAGCAATTCAATGAGTGTTTAACCTATCTTAAACAATTAATTGTTAATCTAAACTTTATGAAACATACTAGAGTTTCTTCTGATTCACAATGCAATTATCAACCCTAACAGTGCAGCACAGAGTTGACTTAAAACTTTGCCCAACATATCCCAATTAAATATTTATTTCAAAAACATTTTTCAATGCACTTGTGTTATAAGAACCAGTAAATTTTGAGTTGAGACTAGTTGTTCTTTAATTTTTTGCCAATTTTTACCCTCATTTGTTCTTAAATTTTGAGAGCATCGATATCAATTACATAAAACTCTTGTACTTCCAAAGCTCCGTATGCTTGAGTAAACGCTTTTTTTGCTGTTTTCGCAGCATCGAAAAATTGCAAAAGCAAAGAAGCGAGCACTTTTATTTGAATGAGCGCCAAAAACATTTTAGTTACCTGTGCAGTGCGCAAAATCACTTTATACTCTCGAAATTGGTGCAATTTTGCTTGTAAATGCCAGAAAATCACTCAAATTTTGTCGTTTCGAATCAGTACAGAGTTTAGTTTCGTTTTTGATATAAAATTTATTCTTGTTTGGTTGTTCTTAACAGTGGTGTCGCTGGGGGGGCGGCCTGCCATGGTTGTCACCATTTTGGGGTGACACCATAGGTGGGCAAGTTAATGCAAAACGTTAGCTTCGTTAACCACTAGACCGTTAACAAACTTCACACCTCCGTTAACGTTAATCCGTTTATTTCAGCTTTAATTAACGGAAGTTAATAAAGTCCGTTAATCCGTTAACATTTTGCGTGTAATTTACATTTCGTTTTATTCACTTGCTTCTAGAACACGTATTGACGCTGTTGAGCTGATTTTAAGGAAATATTTATTGCTATGGTGGTCTTTTTGTGTTTTGAAAGTTAATATTTTACAGTCTAATCTCATTTCAAGGTAGAAATAAGTTCAAATGCACAACGAAGCTGCAAGATATTAACGATAAAAACCTTAACGGAAGTTAACAGAACTTAACGGAAGTTACTTTAATCCGTTAACAGCACTTAACGGAAGTTAATTTAGTCCGTTAACATGAAAAAACTTTTTAACGGATTAACAAGTTAGTGAAAAAGTTAGCTTCGTTATTAACGGATTAAAGATTAACGGACTTGTGCCCACCTATGGGTGACACCATTTGCTTTTTTTTTCTTTTGAGACCGAAAACCCACTGATTGGTAGGCAAAGACCTTTTTTTTTTGGTCTTCACCTATATTTTGGCCGATAAAGGGTGCCACCACGAAATCCCGCTCCGGGTGCCACCATTCTTAGCGATGCTTCTGGTTCTCAATATTATTTTATGTTGCTCAGACCAGCATTGTTCTTAAACTTTGACCAAAAATGAGCCTCATGTTTTTATAAAATTGTTCATAGAAAATAAAGTGTAATTGATTTATTCCCCATTCCCTCCCCAAAAAAAAAACAAATTTAACAACTTTCAAAATTACAAAAATATTTTAAAGTATAAAAATTAGATTCACCTTGTCATTAACTTTTTTGAAAAAACAAGATGATTTTTAATTCTTTTTTAACCCCAGTATAGGAATGTTCATTTCAGAATAATTATGTATTCTGGAATAATTTTGAATCTTTTTTTCCGAATCCTTAATCTAATCCTAAATCTAAAAAGTGGCCGTCAGTACTGTTTTAATATCGATTCAGCACTTAACTACTCGACTACACCAAAACAAAAAAAGTCCAACATTTAGTTTCATTTTCAATGAATGAATAATAGCCAGCACAAGAATTATAGCACCATAAATCACATGATTATTGGATATTCTCATTCTGCAATGGTTTCATCAGTTTCTCTGAATTTTTCGTTTTCATTTTAGCAGTCATTTCTAGTTGTTTTCAGGAAAAGGAAACAGGCCCACAACCAGGTGGGGCTTAGCCCTACTGGAGAAAATCATGCCATTGTAATATCCACGTCAAAAGAACACTTCCCAACGCGGTCAACCGGCTTGATTGAACAAATTTATCACTTGCAGTTTTTCTTCACAACTAAACCGAATCCTAAAAACGGAACCGGTTCCAAATCGGAAGCGGTTCCATAGGATTCGGTATTCTCATATGAACATCCATACCCCAGTAGCAAGCAAACTTAATGTATGTTCAGCAACAAATCAACGCAAGTAGAGTGTGATAGCTATTGCACTCAATAAAAAATTGTGGGATTTTGTAATATCATATATACATAAGTACAATAGTTTATGGAAACTGTGATACATCAATACTTGTAGTTGTGTACAAAGTAGAGTAACTCTGGATTCTCTGTTATGAATTTAAACTTTGTACTGTGTCTCTACTATTTACTATGTCTTAAACTCCACATTGACTACACAGAACAAATATAGTGGACTAAATTTTGCCATACACAACAGAACAATACTAACTCGAAAGAATTTATGAGTAAAACTGCTGTAAAACAAAAAGAAAACAAAAAGAAAAACATGTATACCACGACTATAGAAAACTGGAAAACAAAAAGAAAAACATAAATACCAGGACTATAGAAAAAAGTTGTTGACCAATATTCTTCTCGACGCATAACAGGACTTCAAACTCCAATCATGACATCAGATTAATGATTTCAGCAAAGCAACATACTGCAAGACGAAATCTACAAAAAGTATTGGTTATTTATGATGAATTTGCTCATTTCAAATTAAAATATGCCAATGAAGCATACTTACTACTGAAATGCCACGATTGGTTAAAAGCTTAGCAGAGCCATATCAGACTGAGAGTGACTAATTTAATGGAAAATCAAAGAGAGTAAAAAAAAGAGAAATATTCTGTACTCTTTTTTATTTGCTGTTTTAAAGATTAAGATTACAGTATGTTTTAGGTTAGATTTAAGGTTATTTAGAGTAAGCATCTGAATTGAATCAAAAGTAATAAAACACTACATCAAATTTTTTTGTGAAATGAATCAATTCTTTATCATAATAATACTGTAACTGCTTTTGGGATATCCTTGTTTGGGTAACAAAATAATAAGAAGTCGAGCCTTTTCAACAAACTTAACTTGTATTCCGTATACTATTTAAAATGATAAATGATGAAGAAAAATGCACTAGTATTTCCATGCCTGTTGTTAGATCAATTAGTAGCTTGATAACACTGCTGGATTGTTGATTAGTATTAGTTGAGTTGTTGGTCAACACAAAGCCCGCATTCATTATACAGCAAATGTTGTTATCATCCATCACATAAATCCTACCACTAATATTACTAGAAAGACAAACAAAGAAAAGAATGCAATGAATACAGATTGTAATCAGCGTTCCCACTAAGCCGATTTTTTTCAGCAAATCGGCGATTTGTTGGAGCAAGGGCAAATAATTTTTGGCAACATAGTAAACATAGCTTTAGAAAACTTGACAAATTTGTGGAAATATGACATTTGGTATTTAATACTGGATTGGTACGGTACAAAATTTAGGGCACATAATTGTCTTTTTAGAGCTTTGGGCACAATTGTTTAAAGAAAATTTAGGCACTCGCCGATTAGCCATAAAGTTAGAGGGAACACAGATTGTAATATGTTGTTTTGATGGAGAATGGTCTACCACACTCAGCAGAGGCTTCACACTGTCCCCTAAATTGCTGAACGCGAAGCAGGGAAGCTGAGAATACCAATTTCTATAGTCTTTAGTTTGACCCGACCGGAAATCGAATCCGAGCATACTGATACCGCTTTGGTAGCAGACGCTTTATTCATTCGAGCACTATCTTTCTCAAACAGTATTTGAATAAGATCTGAGATACACTTATTATTTTCACTTAGTTTAGATATATAAAGAAGATGGCTACCCAGCCGATATTGATTACACATCAAATTATTTTCAAAAAAGATTTGGTTTTACATTATTGTTTGGCAGATTCTCCATCAAAACAACTTTTTACAATCTCAACAAATGTATAGGCCTAATAAATAAGTAGGCCATACAAATGAAGAATTGGCAATACATTTATTTTGATTATTCTGATTCTACCAAAATACAATAGGCTAGGCCTACTCTACTGCTGGATAAGTAAATCAGGAACATGCAACTCAAGCTGTTGAAAAGCAACTTTTATAGCTTAATCAATAAACTGAAACTATTCAACTTGACCAAATCCGAAGACCAAAGGTTTTATCTTGCCCTTTAACTAACAGCTAAGCTGTAATAAACTTTTCTACAAAAGGTCTGTCAGTATTGTTTAAACTGTTAAAGCTACATAGCCTGCCTGGCTCGCCTCTGGCAGTAAGTGCTGCAGCACTGTTGTAACATAGCTTGCAGTTTTGAGTTATACATTTACAGATTTACAGTACTAGCCTAATGAGCAGGGATGGCAATCGCATCGCATCGATGATGTTCTTCGATATTTGTTACGGAGAAAAACTGCGATGCGATTTTGCGATGCGATGCAAAGTAGAATAACATATACGATTTTTTTTGCGATAATTTGAAATTTTTTCGATGCGATAATATCGCAGCTACTTTGCGATTATTTGTGCGATTATTGACTTTTAAACTATTTTGAAATTTAAGTTTGTTGCCTAAAATTTACCACTCCGTTTACAAGCTATCAAAGCTTTTATTTAACCACATCTGCAAATCCAGTATAAAACGAAAAGTTGCTGCAGTATCTTCTTGATGCCTGATGCTTTAAATACCGACAGTGGAAGCCCGTTAAGTGTTACTGCTTCCACAACTGCTTTCTTGAAATCTGAAACGTCGATGGTATAATCGACATGGCCTTTCTCGGCTGGTCGCATTACAGTAATGAAGGCATCTTAGGTGGCACTAATTTGAAGACGCTGCAGATGAAGACCGACCTTTTGATTTGATCAACGTTTCATGCTGTTCGGGGGTGTTTGCGTTTAAGATGCTGCATTAGGTTGCCTGAGTGAAAATAGGATTTGCCTTCTTGTTAGGCACAGGCGTCGCTGCAAACTTACAAGACTTGCACTTTACAAGAACTTTCTCTCCTTCTTCCTTCCTTTCGAAATACTCGCGAAAATCATTATCCAACTTTGGCATGATTTTCCTGCTGCAAAGCTAGACGTATTCGCAACCAGAGGTGGAGTCCTCGAGGACAGCACTATTTTTTGACCCGTTGAAATTTCGTTGAAGAACGCCAGAAACCTCGCGGAAAATTTGCGAACACCTTTTTTGTTTTCCTCCATTGGAGCATAGGCGTAGCCAAAGGGGGGGGGGACTAAGGAACCAGCCCCCTCCCATTGAAATTTCACTAATAACAATAATGTGCCAAAAAAGCCTACTGTTTCTTCAGTTTCAGTTTTTTTTTAGCATTTTTCGTTTGCAACAGTAATAACAACAATATGGAAGACCAGGGGCCCCGGGTCCCTCTCAATTCAATTTTTGCCAGCCAATTTAAACGTATAACCCAGAGGAAATGGAGAGTTTTTGTCCTAAAAGTTGCTATCTCAGACCCTCATATATCCTTTTTATGAACGTAATGCATTAACCAGGGCCGGATTGACCATAATATGGCGCAGTACCAGCTAGGGGCTCTGCGCTGAAATTGTAAGGCTTTTTTTGCTCTTCCCCTATACTTGGCAGAAAGATGTTGCAAAAATCCCCAAACTGCCAGGGGCCCGGTGTGATGTAAATCCGGCCCGGCAATAGCATGGTTAGTAGGCGTAATCATCTATTGTACCATTTTTCAATAAAAATTCAGTACTTCGCCTCCAACTCCCCAGTTTTTACGCACAACATACTTAAAAAAAAATTAGCCATGGAAAATGCTGATTGAACAAATCATTGACTTCAATTGAGGGGCCAGGCCCCCTGGCCGAACATATATTCCTATAACTGGTTATTTTCATGACAAAATAAAAATCTCTAAGGAAAATCTTCTAGTGGATTATTACTTACTGCTAAAATGTAGCCAGAGACAAAGCACCTTACTTTCTCTTACCTGGACCAAATCACTTACATCTAAAAGTTAACTCAAAAATGCGAGATGTTAAACGTGTTTTGGACTTAAATTGCAAGTAAAAGGAGCATTAAACAATTTAATTTTTTTGATTGGCTTTCAAATTTCAAAAATCTTGTGCTTTCAAATGGCTCTGAACACATGCGAAATGTGATTCAATTGCATTAAAATAGCTGTTTTTTTCCAAAAAAGTTACAAAAAATCGCCCAGCGGCTGCTAAAGTCTCTGGCGGCTGGAGGCCCCGCCCCCAGACCCCCGTCTGTGATACCTTTGAGTTACACTAACTTTCTCAACACGTTTTCAAAGTTAGATATTTGCACTTTTCAACTATTAGTTTAAGCCCTCTCTCTTTACAAAATCCTGGTTAAGTGCCAACTAGCAACGGTTTCAGATCTTCCATCCTACGATATCTTTGTCCGACAAAAAGTTCCTCTTTTGAAAACTTTTGATGACGTCATTGCATGTAATTTGAGCCCCCCCAGTCAAAAATTTTAGCTACGCCTATGAATTGGAGATTGCCTGAAAAACTTTTTTGAAGTCCTTTTTTTTATTTGGAGAACACTTGCGCTTGTGTCCTTGGTCCTTGGCCTCGAGCAATCCTGTCCTTGGCCTCGAGAGGGTCTGTCCTCAAAAGAGCAGTCCTTGGCCTTGGCCTCGGATTTTTTTTTGTGTCCTTGGCCTTGAGCCTTGTGTCCTCGACTCCACCTCTGTTTGCAACTGAAACAACTAACGTAGTGTGGAAGCTCAGCCGGTGCGAGATTTTAATTCCAAGATGCCGTCTTAGGAAAAAATCTAAGCAAAAGCTATTGCGTCATAACTAGGATCACCGCATGCACACACGGTGCTCCATGCTCACACGCGTCAATACCAAAACCTGAAAAGCAACTGTAAGCACAACTTAAAAAGCAAGTGTCAGTCAAAATCGGTCACAATGACGAAACAGTTAACTTGTGACCAAGCAAAAGAAACTAATAGAATTAAAGACAAAAAAATCGAAATAATCGCAGATTTTTTTTGTCACATTCTGCAATGCGACAACAGATGCAATTTTTTTGGTTGTTTTGATGCGATAATTAGATGCGATATTTTTCCGAAAAAAACGTGTGATGCGATGCGATTTTCGATGCGATTGCCATCCCTGCTAATGAGTAAGACTAGGCTACTGTTATTCTGTTGTTACCTACCGGTATGTGTTATAATTTAGTACATAATACACCTAAACCAACTCTTTGCATAACTTTTTTAACCTAAATCAACTCTACCTGTATCAGTCACTCAGTCTGCTCTGTAGGCCTACTGCATAGACCAGTCTGCAAACTGCATTTTATGTATGCGTTAGAGATGGCGCAGATAACAAAAAATGCATCCGCATGCTGCGCTGCGTCTGCAAACTTTGTCCGCATGCTGCACCGCACCGCATTCAAACACAACTAAGTTCACGCTGTACGGCGCCGCACCGCAAGTTAAATATCCTTTAAATTTCCACTAACATCAGAAAAAAATTAGCTCTCTAGCTTATGACATATAAAAAAATTGAGTTTAGGGGTATTACTTTGGAGAGTTTTCAAAAGATTCACTCTCTCAAACCATGTCAAAATATTTGTTTTTTGAACATCTGCCGGTATAAAAAAAGTAATGCCCTAGCTTGAGCCGTTCAAAAAACTAATTTCTGGGGAGTCCATTTGGGGGCCCCCAGGGAGGGTGGTACCTCCTTACTATGTCAAACTATTTGTTGCTTAAATATCTACCAATAAAAACAAAAAACTATCACCCTAGCTTGAGCAATTAAAAAAATTTGTTTTTTAGGCCCCCATTTTGGGGGGTTTTGGGGAGAAGCCTCAAAAAAATGCAGGAGACAAAATTGCATTTGCAGCTCAACAAATTTACACAAAAATTATATATCGATGTTGTGTGGTTTAGGAGAAAAAGAGTGCACAAAATTTAGAAAGCAAAAAAATGAAAAAAGAAAAAAAACTCAATGTGACTAAAAGCGTAGGTAGAGATGAAAGAGTATCTTACGACATAAAACCATGTGAAAGATTTTTTGCCGTACTTAAGCCGTTTTTAAATAAGACCGCTTTTTACACCAAACTTTTGAAGTAGTTTTCGGGTCCAAAACCTGAAGTTACGGGACTCATTGCCTTGAAATTTGGCACACACAAACAACTTATGAATCTCAAACTGTTGTCAAAATTTCATGTAGCTATGCCAAACCATTATCTGTTGTTGTGTTATAAGCAAAAGTCTGAAACTTCGCACTCGTTAATTTTGAAAATGGCCGAGTAAAAACTAAAAAACATGCGACGTGAGATCATTCGTTTCAGTTATAGGCCTTCAGGTTTAATCTGCCTTGTGTGTGCTTTCTATCAGTTTTTCTGCACCATGTTTTGGCAATCAAAAACAATCTACCAGTGTACCTGATGATTCCATGCACCTACTGTACTAATCCTGAACCAGAAGCTCAAATAATGAAATATAAGGTATCACGTGCTCTGCATGCTGTCACAAGCTACTACACTTGTATGAAACAATCCTATGTATTATACCTTTGCCGTTTACATGTGTGTTGGATTGTGGAATAAATTTTGCTCCTTCGTAGGCTATTTTGTCATTGGAAATTTCTGTATCCTAGTCTTTGTATTCTACTACATACAGACATAGGTCTACCATATCTGAGATAGGCTCCAGACATAGGACCGAAAGCCTAATTCTTGATGCCATAACCTGTTGACGAATAAGCTACACTGAACTAACTCTGTCACTCTAAAATGCAAGCGCATGTGTAGTAGAAACTGTTGTCTAGCCTTGGGCTTGTACCAATACCATAGGCTTACTGCGTACAGTAGGAAGGGTGTGTCGCTAGGCTTTGTTTTGTGCCTCTACTCTGATGATTGTTTCCCACAAATCTGTTTTTTCTACATTTGTATGCTTTTGTTTCATCTTCTCACCGACAGGGGTGCCGAAACCCGGAGGGGGGATGGGGATATTTATCCCCCAATAATTTGACTGTATCCCCCCCAATAATTTGAGTATAGTCTGCATCTGCATCCCCCCAATAATTTGACTTTGGTGTGCATTTGAGCGCAGATCTCCTCTACAATTTGGGGAACAAAGTTTTCCTTCTTTTGGTGAAGACCTTATTTTTTGGTCTTCACTTAATTTGCTCACCTGAAAAAAATCGTGGTCTAGGTTCATACCCCCCAAAGTTGAAAATAGCGCAAAATTGGGGTAAAATTGCAAGTTATCCCCCCCAATACTCAACAAAGATGGGCACCCCTGTTCACCCAACGTCCTAAACCTTTCCTAGTCTAGCCAACCAAAACCAAAATCTTTTTGTTGGTGTCAAAAAAAAACACGTTCAGCCGATCAAAACTAAGTTTCTTGTAGCCAAAATAGCGGATTCTAGGATGCTACGAATTCTGAAAAAATAAACTTTGACCGAAGGCACCTTTTCCTGTTTTAGTAGCATGCATTGTCTTCAATTCATATAACAGCTACATCCAGACTAACCATTGTTGTTCATAAAGAGAAAATCACCAACAATAATTGTAAAAAAAATGTAAAAAAGTTTTTGAACGCGGCGCTGATGCTGTGACATAATGCAGATTTTAGTTGCCACGCTGCGCGGCGCGGTGCACCAACAACAGCGCGCGGCCGCGTACGCTGCGCTGTTGCCATCTCTAGTATGCGTTTCCGAAGATCTCCGGCGTGGAAAATTTGTCACTTTGGCGTGGCGGCGCGAGTTGAAGAGCTGCTACAACAATCGGCGTAACACTGGCGCAAGACTACCAGCTGCTCTGGCGTAAGCCTTTTATAGACAGGAAGTTTAAGTTATTGGCACACAACTCGCAGCATGTTATTTCTTATTTTCTTTAACCCTTTGTCTTGACCGCCGACTCCGCCGAGCTTAAATTGCGCATGCATCATGCTTCATTGATCACAAAATTTTGACCAACATCTCTTTGTCTGTTTATGCTAGAAAAAATTCTGAAAATACAATATTTTGTTGACTTCTCCATGATTTATCCACTTGCCCTCTTCCCTAATTCTCCCTCGCCCCATTTTTTTCAGGTCTGAACCCTATTGATGGATTGCAGCTACGTCATAGCTTTTTCCCGCCAAAACGATTGGACGTCAAAACGCCATTACAAAGCATTGGACGCCTGGACGGTACTGCAAATCAATGTATAATTCCTTCAGTGGGCATGTTTAAACAATTGGATTGTAAAGTAATACTTTTGTAGATAACCTGGCCTTAACTGAAAGCTACCAGGAGCGATTTATGCAGCTTACATGGCTCAGCGGGTCTTGAAAGTTACGCCTTTCGTGAATTTTCATCGTCCATTGTCTGATATTGTCCACTTTTATCGACTTTTAGCTTTGGTTCACATCGTACATTCGGTCATATCCCAAAATACTTAAAATTCTACGTCGCAGCAGTAACGCATGGCAGATAAATGTTTAGTTTAAGCACAATTTATAAATAACATTTAACATCACTAGCCCAAGTCGAAATAAATGCAAATTTAGGCTCCATCAAAGTTACACTGAGGCCAGTAATGAGTTAAATATAATTAGTTTAAAATTTAAATGACATCTCTACGAAATAATTCAATTAAAACAGCTGCTTTTGCGATTTAACTCCTGGCAACCAATAACCATAGCGGTAAGCCGCTAATGACTACACGAAATGCAAAAATTACCAAAATCCTGCAAAATAGACTTATGAAATTACAAAAGTTTGAAAATAAGCTAATTTTGTCACAAATAAGTCAATAATAAGCCTCGAATTTGGTATCCGAAGCTAGCTACCGCCATCTATATTACATGGTTCTTAACAGCAAGCCGGATTTAAGTCACTGAAAAAAAGCAAAAAAAGCTGAATTCTTACTAATTAAGTTTTTTTCAGTTTTTGCAGGCTTTTATCTAGCATTTACCTTTAATGCTACAAAGAATCAACTCATTTAGAGCCTCAAAAATACGCTGTATGATCCAGTGGCGTAGCTGGGGGGGGTAGCAAATGGTGCTACAGCCCCCCCCCCATTGGCCTGAAAAGTATGCAAAATAGCATGTTTTTTGCAATTTTGAGGCTGATTTTTGCTCTGAAAACGAAAATAGCCCCCCCCCAAACGAGATTGAGGTGAGACTAGGAGAAGATCCTGAGATGATGTCGACGAAAAGATGTGGTTCTCACTGCACATAAGACCTGTTTTTTTTTTGTTTTTTTTGAAAAACAGTCTGGGTTTCGGCGAAGACCTTTTTTTTTCTTTTTTTTGGAGATCACCTGAATTTGGACAGAAAAACGTCTCAATCTGATTTAGGACTGATGAAAATTTGAGTCAAATTAGTTCACTGTTGTTTCAAGCTCAAAAAAAGCCCCCCCCCCCTTTGCGAAATCCTGGCTACGCGACTGGTATGATCTTTACTGTCAGCGTTGTTGCATGCATTTACATAGCGCCGATCCGCGATTTTGACGTCCAACGGTTTCGCTAGCAGCGCGATGACGTCACGTGCAATCCATCAATACATAAATTTTAATGCAATATGACTACGGTCAACATCACTTTCTTTCAAGAGCATGTAAATATCGGGGAAAGCAGCTAGAATAGGCTGTGCTGGTTAACTGGTTGTCATACAAGCCCACATGCTATGAGCTTTTTACAGATCTTTTTACAACGTACCTATTTTGCTATTTGATTCGCATATAAAAATAAATTGAAATGTCTCAAAATTTTCAAAAGGCAATACTATATTTTTATAATATCGCTGGTCGTTGTCAATAGCCATAGCGATTGTTCCTGTTAAAAGCAATAGCAATAACAATAGTCGTCGGTAGCGTGGCCGAAAGGGTATAGGGGTCGTTCTTACGACGATCCTGATCGAATGGTCTGGATTCAATCCGTACCCTGGTCACGTTGTGGCGTCCTTGGATAAGACGCTTTATGATGATTATCTCTGCTTGGTGGCTTCAAATAAGCAGCAAATTTAGTGAACAAGAATTTGAAGAAATCCAAAGGAACATTGGATTACTAGAAACTCCTAAGCACGGTAAGCAGGTGCGGATTCCTTCAACCACGAAGTAGTCATTGCAATGAAAAGTGCGCGGAATGTCCGTATTTAGCGTCTGACGCTGTGCGGTGACAGGAGAATAAATATGCGCTACAACAACAATAGCGATTGTCAATCTGTAGTCGAGTCGCTGTTATTTCACAAAGTTGCAAATAATTCGATGGCGCTATTTTTTTCTCCGCGACTCTGAACCCTGATTGTTTAATGCATACTGTTGCTGCGTGAATTATAACGTTTGGTGCCAGTAATTAATATTTCTGTTCTTCGGTTGCCACAGTGATGGATGGTGGAACCATTTTCAAGGTGGAAATGAATTCCAGGGCGTAATCAAAATTTTGATTAAGCTTTACGGATCGAGTAAAAAGTGTAGGGGATTGGGGAAACAGCAGAAAATTTAAGCTAATTTTCAATAAAAAATTAACATACTAGTATAAGCGATAGCCTTTAAGACCCGTAATCAAGAATCAAGCTGGAATCAAGAATCGAGCAATGTCTACCACTACAGCGCAGAGAATAAAGTTTTGCAAGTTTTTAATTCAACATACGGATCACTATGACACAGAGTTGTAAATCGGGCCTATAGCAGACGTTGGAAGTTGAAACTGTGAAAACGTATTAAAAGTACTTAATGTAGACATGAAGACCGCAACGTATTAAGTAAGGCTCATCAATTTGGCTTGTTTTATTACTGCATATTTAATCACTACCGGCCAGTTGGTCGAGCGGGTACGCGTTCGTCTCTGGAGCGGGAGGTCTGAAGTTTGAATCTCAAAACGGTCGACTCGGACAAAGTGTTGCCAACGGCTCGCCACCGCTGCGACGCTTCTTCAAAAGAAACTGTGTTGCCCGGGCGCAATGACGCGGAGATGGACCCCGCAAACTCGTTACACGCTTCGTCGTATCACAGCGAGTACGATGAAAGAAGATATTTAATAGACCTCAACATCATTATATGACATTGTTAAGTTGCTCGGCCACGCTATTATTTTCTTTTATTTATGGAATGTTACGACTGCAACAAAGCAGTCGGGGGTGGCCATGAATACAAAGTTTGCAACAAGTACAAGCATTTAATTCATAGAACTCCAGAGAAAAAGAAGGAATTATGGCCAAGGCATTACTTGCTCAACATGTACGAAAAATTAAGGTGAGTTACTGTATTTAACAGCAAAACTCAAGAATCCAGAAACCAGTGGTCAAGATGTTGTGCTTGTATGAATAAGCAGAGGTGCAGTCAAGGACACAAGGCTCGAGGCCAAGGCCAAGGACACAAAAAAATTCCGAGGCCAAGGACAAACCCTCTCGAGGCCAACGCCAAGGACCAAGGGCACAGGCGCAATTAAGTGTTCTCCAAAGAAAAGGTCTTCAAATTTTTTTTTCAAGCGAAAAAGGTCGTCAAAAATTTTTTTCAGGTGACCTCTTCTTGAGGAAAACAAAAAAAGGTGTTTGCAAATTTTCCGCGAGGTTTCTGGCTTTTTCCAACAAAATTTCAACGTTCAAAAAATAGAGCTCTCCTCGAACAGAGGACAGGGCAATTTTCGACGACTTGAGGCTTGGAAACCAAGGCCAAAGACCTCAAAATGTGTCCTGAAGGACGTCTTCAAGGCCAAGGACGTCCTCGAGGACTCCACCTCTATGAATAAGGCATTCGTTTCTTTCGGAATGGGAGCAAATTGTTAACGAAAAGTTTGGAACAAAATAAGCTTATCGGCAGGCGCTGCACGAACAATAAAAAGCCACATTTTCTTTCTTTCTGAGTTTTATTTTAAAAGCCAAGTCACAACATTGACACCAAACAAGGAGGCGCAAGAAAAACGCAAACTCACGTTATAACAAGAGAAAAACAAAACCATAGCTATAAAATACAATACCGTATTTACTCGTTTTACCGCCCGATCTTGATTAAGGGCCCGTTTGAATAGCCGCCCGTGTGAGCAGAACAAAAAAATAAATAAGGGCCCGTGCTTTAATACCCGCCCGGTGCAAAAGCTGATTTTTCAGTGGTAGAGAACAATAGAAAATAAGAAGCTGCTAAGAAACGCTTGTGTCACAACGCTGTTGAATTTTAAGCGCTAGTAGACAACAGTCACGCCTTAGACGTCCAATTGCATAACAGATAGCATTGATTACGTTTTGGCAGACAACACTAACGCCTTAGACGTCCAATTGCATAACAAATAGCATTGATTACGTAACAGGTAGTATTGATTACGGCTCCCATGATTACGGCTCTCATATGGAGAAAGATTAAACGTCGTGAAATATTTGTCTTCAACGATAATTTTTGTGGTAATTTTACTTTGAAAATAACAAGCGCCCGTGCTTAAATAAACGCCCGTTTGAATAGGGGCCCGGCAGTGAGTAAGGTTGAAAAAAATAAGGGCCCGGGCTACAAAACGAGTAAATACGGTATATATTAAAGAGAGCTATAGCCTGCCATGCTCACGAACAGAGGTGGAGCCCTAGAGGACGTCCTTGACCTCGAGGACGTCTTCGAGGACACATTTTGAAGTCTTTGACCTTGGTCTCGAAGCCTCAAGTCCTCGAAATTGCCCAGTTCTCAGCTCGAGGACAGCACTATTTTTTGGAAGTTGAAATTTTGGTGAAAAACGCCAGAAATCTTGCGAAAACCTTTTTTTGTTTTCCTCAAGTAGAGATCGCCTGAAAAAAAATTTTTGAAGACCTTTTTTTGAGATCGCCTAAAAAATTTTTTTAAAGACCCTTTTTTTTTGAAGAACACTTGCGCCTGTATCCTTTTAATGCTCACGACACCCGGCAATTAAACAAGCAAAACAAGCAAGCAAGAAACGAACATTCTGTACATAGTTGAAACTACAAAATAAGTTATGTTTAGGATTAGTTTGAGATTATACAAGATTGACGCTTAACCATGTACTGTAACAAAAACCAGAATAGTCTAATATTTGCCGTAATTTGCCGTGTCATATAATTCGGTAATTGTGTACCAAAATTATACAGTTTTGATGTAAAAAATGGTTGCCAAAAGAACAAGGATCATAAATGCCACCAGCTGTCAATTACAATTTTGATCAAATGATATGAAGTAAAAGAAATAACTCTTTATGCTGATGTTTTTAATTTCATCAACAATTAAAGATAGAAGTGTTTTGCATTGTTTAAACAACCGATAGCATTTTTCAAATTCCTAAGAGCAGGGCATGGTATCGAATGGAATGGAACGGAAATTTCGGTATGGAATATCGAAGATGCCAGAATGGAATGGAATGGAAGATTTCAAGAATGGAATGGAAGACAATCTTCCATACTTCCATACCATTTCCTCACTAGATTTTGGGAATTGTATTCACAGAAAAATAGATATCGATGTTGGGTAGTGATAAATAGGTTGTAACTATTTCACCGAAAATTTTCAAGTTAAAGAGAATAAAACGATAAAGAGAAATATTCATGCGCGGTTTTTTCATTTGCTTTTTTAGGGTTAAGATTAGGGTTTGGGTTAGGGTTCGATTTGGAAATAGTTTTAGCGTAAGCATTTGAGTTTGGGTTAGATTTGAGTCAGAATTAATGAAAAAGTAGATAGAAATTTTTGGTGAAATAAAGCCTTTCTGATAAATAGTATTGTAACAGAAGTATTCAACTTCAATATCTACGTTATTATTTGTCGACAAAGCGCGGTACTAACGCTGTGTACTTTTCTCAAACAGAATACGTATTGGATCATTGTAAGTACATTGTAATTTAATCGCAGCATTGATGTTACAGTTGACGACCTTGATAGATTTGACTTGTTTTTGTTTTTTATTTTGAGACTGACAATTTGCCCAGTCGTAAATTTTGTTTTCTTACATTGTCACGAAAACTCGTATTTGCTATTTCAAATAACTTTAAATTACCAACTTTAAATAACAATCCACCTCCATCTCGTCAGTTTTCACGCGACAAAATGCTTTTGAAAAAACCTAGCTAGAAAAAATGCTTATTGAACAAATTATTGAATTTGAATCAAGGGTGCCTGGGCCCCTAGTCGTACATATATTCCTAAAACTGGTTATGTTCATGACAAAACAAAAATCTTCAAAAGGCACATCTTTGAGTGCATCATTTAATGCTAAAAATGTTGCAGAAAGCAATATACCTCAGAGTTGTAAACGGGCCGACTAGTTCAGGCCCGAACCCGGCCCGAACCCGAAAATACAAGCCCGAACACGGCCCGAACCCGAAAACTAATTTGAAGCCCAAATCATGCCCGAAAAAACCCAAAAGTTAAGTTAGGTCTAAAAAATTTAACAATGTTGCCAAGTTATTTTGATTATACTTTTCTAAGACAAAAAGTATCTAAGACAAAAAGTACATCTCAAGCCCGAATTAAGCCCGAAATTTCTGTCAACTTCAGGCCCGAACCCGATCCGAAAAGCCCGGCCCGACTTACAACTCTGATATTCCTTGATTTCCCTGACTTGGGTCAAATCACAAAATTTAATCCCAAAATGCTAGATTTTAAACGTGTTTTGGACTTGACCTGAAGCAAAGGGAGTGATTTGTTCAATACGTTTTCAAATCTCAAAAATTTTGTTCTTTTAAATGACTCTGAAAACGTGCAAAATGTGATCCAAATCGCATTAAAATAGTCATTTTTCCAAAAAATTACAAAAAATCGCCCAGCGGCTGGGTACTTCGCCCACAGACTCCCATAACCTCCGGCGGCTGAGGGCTCCGCTCCCACGCCCCGTCTGTGACATGTTTGAGTTGCACTAATTTGCTCACCACGTCTCCCAATTTTGATGGAACAGAAAAATTTTTAACTTGCGGTTCTAGTCTTTTCCTGTCAGCAAATCCTGGTTACGAGCCAAATCAGACCACCAGCCTTTGACCTTTCATTGTTAGTCCCACAAAAAGTTCCTTTTTTCGAAAACTTCTGATGACGTCAATGCATGTAATTTACGGTTTAGCCCTCCCCCCATTCAAAATCTGGGTTACTCCTATGCATTAAACCATGTGCAATATGCATACCAGATACCGTTTGTTGCATCTTAGTATTGGTGACGCACCTTCACGAGCGGTTACTTATAACATTGCAAAGACGCAAAGCAGCAAAATATACGTTGCATTGCTTCCAGTCTAAAATTTTTTGGTATGGAAGTATGGAATGGGATATGGAAAAAAATTTTACTATGGAATGGAATATGGAAGAAAGTTGTAGCATGGAATGGAATATGGAATGGAAGATTTTTAGTATGGAATGGAAATGGAATGGAAGAAAATTGCCAGTACGGAATATGGAAAAATCATCTTCCATTCCATTCCATACCATGCCCTGCCTAAGAGATATGTAGTCAGTTATCTAAGCTTTAATTATTGTATTTTAGAAAACACTATGAAAAATTTTGGGGACTTGGACACTGGAGCTTAGGGATTTGAACATTAGTTTTTTTGAAAGCTTGATGATTTATCAATTATACAGAAATTTTCGCACAAAACAACTTTTGCAGTTTTCGAAGATAAAGTTTCAAAGCAAGGCTGGAGGTCTCGAAGCCGGCCTCGGTCGCTAGACCAAATGTTTGAGGTCTCTGCTTCAATCTCGGTCTTGGCAAGTGCCGTATCGGTCTCGAACCCAATAATTATAAAAAAAACTATCAAAGAAAGCAAAACAATCTTCGTCCCCATACTCATGTTACTATGTTGATGCATCACAAGCAAACAATGCTAACCCAATAATTACTCTACAGTCTTCACTCTGCAGCAGTAGCGTCGCAAGGGGGACGGAGGTAGGGGCTACAGCCCCCCAATTGGCCTACCGACCAAAATGCAGTATAAGGAAAATGCCACGTTTTTAGCACTTCTGAGACTGTTTTTTGCATTGGAATGGACTTAAAAACGTTTTAAATCTTATTTTGAAACGTTTAGGTTGGGGAAGCTGATTTGTTCAAAATACTACTGTAAAACTTATAAATAAGAAAAAACGTTGAAAAATGGCCAAACATTGGTAATCAAACTTTATCGCTCTTTAAAAAATGCTTAACGCAGGTTTCATGAAAAAATACTATATACCGTATTTACTCGATTGTAAGCCGCGGCTTTTAAAGTTTTTCTTTCCATCATGTTTGCGGCTTAAATTCAAGGGCGGCTTACAGTCAAGGGCGGTTTACATTTTTTTGCTAAGCGATTTGTTGCTATGCCGATACGGTATTTTGTCTGATGCTATGTCTTCCACTGTCTAAACAAGGAAGTTGAGAGTTGTAACGTGCATTCTAAATTGTCACATGCATTTATGACGCGCATTCTAAAGAAAAAAGGGAGTTGTTAGTTTATACTAAAACCCATAGGTGGGAACAAGTCCGTTAATCGTTAATCCGTTAATAACGAAGCTAACTTGTTCTTGAACTCGTCAATCCGTTAAAAAGTTTTTTCATGTTAACGGACTAAATTAACTTCCGTTAAGCTCTGTTTATGGACTAAAGTAACTTCCGTTAAGTTCTGTAAGCTTCCGTTAAGGTTTTTATCGTTAATATCTTGCACCATTCATTCATCGTACCGATACAAACCAGTTTGCACTGGTAGCAGTAGCACTTGTTGCGTATTAGCACGAGTTTTATAGAAGAAAGCGAAGAAAGGAGCTCTTTTTTGTGACAAATAATAAGCTGCAGCCTCAGAGGTCTATTAATTATCGCTGTTCGCAATTTCCAAAGATTTTCCGATCGCAGCTTCGTTAGTGCATATAAACTTATTTCTATCTTGAAATGAGATTAGACTGTAAAATGTAACTTCCAAAACACAAAAAGACCACCATAGCAACAAATATTTCCTTACAATCAGCTCAACAGAGTCTATACGGGTTCTAGAGGCGAGTGAATAAAACAACATGTAAATTACATGCAAAATATTAACGAATTAACGGACTGTATTAACTTCCGTTAATTAAAGCTGAAAATAACGGATTAACGTTAACGGAAGTGTGAAGTTTGTTAACGGACTAGTGGTTAACGAAGCTAACGTTTTGCATTAACTTGCCCACCTTTGCTAAAACCCATACGGTAGGAACCGATACAGTAAATGCGGCTTACATTCAAGGGCGGCTTACATTAAATTTTTAACACTATCACATGCGGCTTAGAATCAAGGGCAACTTACAATCAAGGGCGGCTAACAATCGAGTAAATACGGTAAGCTCAGTAATTGGGGAGGGGGCTATTTAGTATTAGCCAATTAGGTGGAGTCGCGGGCACAAGGCTCAAGGACCAAGCACACAACGCGCATGTTAGTGTTCTCAGAAAAAAAAAGGTCTTCGCGGAAAAATGTCTCAAATTTTTTGCAAAATTCAGGCGTTCTCCAGAAAAAACAAAAAAAAGGTCTTCATAAATTGTCAGCGTGGTCTCTGGCGCGCTCTAAGACAAAAAAAATTGGTCATGGCCTTGTTCCATTTTCAACAAATCAAAAAGTAGTGTTGTCCTCGGCCGAGGACAGGGCATTTTTGAGGATTTGTAGGCTTTGGGACCAAGATCAAGGACTTCAAAATGTGTCCTCGAGGCCAAGGACGTCCTCGAGGACTGCACTTGTGTTAATTACCAATCACTCCTCTCAAACTTTCATTAGCCCCCTGATTATATTGTTCTCTCTAAAATATAGGGCTAGACAAAATAGATTAAACCTTGTATATTGAACGACCGGTATAGGATTTTATGATTTACTGGCTTGTAAGTACGAGAACTGAAATTCTAGCTATAGCTACCACCTCCCACAAAGCCAATTTATGCTACTATTATAATCATGTTTTTGCATTGCTAATTTCTATGCCACGTTTCAATGGCATTAATTTCTATCAAAATAGGCCTAAAATTAAGTTATTTTTGCCTAAAATATACAAAATTTTGGAGCCCGTAACAGTCCCCTCCTATTACGGACTTCTGGCCACGCACCTGCTCTGTAGTCTTTACAAGAAACATACAGTCACTTGCCAGGAACCAAAGAGGTCATCCGAGTAAACTGTCAATGAAGTATTTGCATTATTTTGAAAAAAAAATCAAAACGACACAGAAAGGCGGTAAACGGAAGTCACCAAAGCTGAGCGAGGAACTCCGAACACTGCTGCACGCTTGCACAGACGGCAGATGGTTGCGAGAGTGCTGGAGTCAGTTGGACTCCATTTCCACTAGGCGACGCTGTCTAGTTTTTAAAGTTGGCGTAAAGTTTGCAATGTTCTAGAATGAAAAAGGTTGCTTGGCGTGGCGATGCGTCTGCTTGGCGTAACTTCGGCGTGGCCAGAACATGAAATGCATACTGGTGCATAGAGCATTGCATAACTTTTTTAACTTAAAGGGAGGGTGCACCTAGCCAAGCATGACATAAAAAAACAGCATTTAATTTTCTGATTACAAAGCAAAAATTTTTTGTTTCAAGATTGTCTAGTTTCTGAAAAAATCAAAAAAGTCCGCTTCAACTCCACACATCTGGGAAAGGATTTGGATTAGCTGACAATTTGATGACGTACTGGTTGGTTAGCAAAAAACCGCGAAAGCTTGTTCACAATGGTAAACAATAGGAATAAGCGAGGTAGGAGTAAGAAATCACGAGAATTACCAAAAAGAGATAGCTTTAAAAGCGGCCATTCTTTTAAAATGATTGCTTAATACATTCTTTAGCTTATAGGTGTCCACTGTTTCTTCTATACGGTAGTTAGACTGCGTTTATACACTGATAAACCGGTAGTTTGTCGTAACACCCTACCGGTACTCTTGTGTATATAAACTGTTACACTGCAGAGTACGGTACGAGTAACCAAGAAAGATTATAAGCTATTCACTTATTGAACAGATAAAGCAAAATCTTAAAAGAAATCGAAGCCACAGGCTATTTGTATGTTGATATGCAAGTTCCATAGGCCTATAGACCTGCAAGCGAATACTGTAAAAGTAAAACTGTCAGTTGTTACTTGTAGGATACTCTACAGTGCAAAATGAAGTGACAATCTGGCTGTCTGGTACCGGTAATATGGTAATGCAGTTAAACCAGGGATACACTTAAAAGGGATTGCCAACTACCATTGTTAATTGTTCTCGTCACGCATGAGTAATGCTCAAATTTTGGGTCAGATTTCTGATCAAAATGCATTGTTTCTTAGGTAGCGAGGTGCAGTAGGTCGGATTATTTTTGTTGTATTTTTACTGGTGGATAGCCTAGGACTCAAACGAACTCAAAAATGGTTTGTTATTGATATTATGTATCTGAAAATGCGTAAAACCGAATGTTGGAGTGAGAATGATAGAATTGGCGAATAGGCTAACCTATCATCTTGCAATAGCCTAGTATAGGCTATGATGAGGGCAGCTGAGAACGTTGAAATCCTGTCGAAAAAAGGAAAGGGTCATATTATTTTAACCCTTCCTATCCCGCTCGCTCCCAAAATCGCGAAGGAAATGAAGTAGAGGCCCAGTTCAGTGCCATTTGAGCCAAAAAATTTGCTAATGCGGTAGTCGAAAGAGAAAGCAGTTTGTGAGAAATAACAAAGGCAGTTTGGGAGAAGTTATTGCAGTTATCTTGGTACTTGAAACCTGCAAAGTTGGCTGTACACTTAATTGCAGTGAACGCTTCTGTTTGAAGGCGAAGCTCGCTGCAATGCGGTGTTTACAGCTACTTTAAAATATCATCAACTAGGTACCGAATGCAACAGAATCAAGACAAAAAAGTTCAGAACGATCTAGTTTCAGAATAATCATGCGTCTACGGTTTGAGTTAGATAGCTCTTGACTTCAAGCTGATTAAATAGAATCACGTTTGCATGCAAGCTGGTAACAATCTGCTCGATTTCAATGTTTGCTAGGCTAGATAGATCCTATTGTATGCTATACGAAATGATCTCCAATCATTCACTAAATTTTTTTCTTCAGAATTACTGTAAGTAATTGCTACCGATTATCGGTACCGGTATAGATCGCATTCAGATTTGATTAGCTTGACTGTACGAGACAATAAAGATGCCAACTATATCGGAATATAAGTTACAAGCTGGAAGGATTGAAGAGTGATAAGCGCAGAGATAAAGATCAGCATCAGACTTTTGCAAAGAGCAGGGCATATGCCAATATCATGGCATTGGAAGCAAAAAAACATGATCGGCCGATATTCTTTCAAAGCATTCATTAAATGCCTTTGGTTTTCTTATTCGTTTGAACAATTGTACCTACTTCCCGATTTCTTTGGAATTTAATAATATTGTAGCAATTTAATTGGTTGCTTTTCGTTTTCTTTATTGGAACACGAATACGAAATAGTTGTATAACCATGGTATAACTTAATCATCATTTAAAAAAAGTATGTTCTGATTTCTGATTAATTTGTTGTACCTTTTAGCCAACGTTTGACTTTCAGTATGACAGCTGACAGGCTAAGTTTATGGAGAGAAAGCATAAAAAGAAGTAGATCTATCGGCATCGTACCCGAGGTATCTAGACAACTATAAACCGATTAACACTAACAGGGGCAGTACAACACTTACCGAATTTGACAAGGCGTTTCATTCATTTATTTTTTAAATTCACTAAAATCAAATTTACAAAATGATTGCAGTTTTGGTCATAGACTGGACACTGGACAGGCCATTCGATACGGCCTGTAGGCTCGCAACGAGACGCGTTAATTCTCCAAACGAGACTAAGAAAAATTCAAACAGGGCTCAACATATTTCGTACAAGTTTAAATAAACGAAAAAATAAAACAGTCCCTTGGTGGAAATTTGGGGCCAATTTTCAAACATGAGGTAGAGATCAAAAAAGCTAGTCCTGGGCCAAATTAGGATATACTCTGGCCCTAATATAATCGGAGACGTTATTTGTAGCTAATATAGCGTATCACTATTGACAGCACCACTATTAAGTGAAACTTTTCCAGACAGGGTTTAAGGTTAGAGGTTATCTTACTTGACCCTCTCCTCTGGTTACGGCCTTGCAGTAGGAGCGGACTAAGAAACATTGCAATTGAGTGGATTACCAGTAACCCGTGTGCAAACGTGATTCTATTTAATCAGCTTGAAGTCAAGAGCTATCTAACTCAAACCGTAGACGCATGATTATTCTGAAACTAGATCGTTCTGAACTTTTTTGTCTTGATTCTGTTGCATCTGGTACCTAGTTGATGATATTTTAAAGTAGCTGTAAACACCGCATTGCAGCGAGCTTCGCCTTCAAACAGAAGCGTTCACTGCAATTAAGTGTACAGCCAACTTTGCAGGTTCCAAGTACCAAGATAACTGCAATAACTTCTCCTAAACTGCCTTTGTTATTTCTCACAAACTGCTTTCTCTTTCGACTACCGCATTAGCAAATTTTTTGGCTCAAATGGCACTGAACTGGGCCTCTACTTCATTTCCTTCGCGATTTTGGGAGCGAGCGGGATAGGAAGGGTTAAAATAATATGACCCTTTCCTTTTTTCGACAGGATTTCAACGTTCTCAGCTGCCCTCATCATAGCAGAGGTGGAGTCCTCGAGGACACATTTTGAAGTCCTTGGCCTTGGCCTCGAAGGTCAAGTCCTTGGCCTCGAGGCCTCAAGTCCTCGAAAATTGGCCTGTCCTCGGCTCGAGGACTGCAGTATTTTTTGAATTGTTAAAATTTTGTGGAGCGCTTGAAAAATTTTTTTGAAAATCGCTTGAAAAATTTTTGTGAAGACCTTTTTTTTTTTTCTTTTTTTTTGGAGAGCGCTTGCGCTTGTGTCCTTGGTCCTTGGGCTCGAGCATTCCTGTCCTTGGCCTCGAGAGTGTCTGTCCTCGGAAAGGCTGTCCTTGGCCTTGGCCTCGGATTTTTTTTGTGTCCTTGGCCTTGGCCTCGAGCCTTGTGTCCTCGACTCCACCTCTGCATCATAGCCTATACTAGGCTATTGCAAGATGATAGGTTAGCCTATTCGCCAATTCTATCATTCTCACTCCAACATTCGGTTTTACGCATTTTCAGATACATAATATCAATAACAAACCATTTTCGAGTTCGTTTGAGTCCTAGGCTATCCACCAGTAAAAATACAACAAAAATAATCCGACCTACTGCACCTCGCTACCTAAGAAACAATGCATTTTGATCAGAAATCTGACCCAAAATTTGAGCATTACTCATGCGTGACGAGAACAATTAACAATGGTAGTTGGCAATCCCTTTTAAGTGTATCCCTGGTTTAACTGCATTACCATATTACCGGTACCAGACAGCCAGATTGTCACTTCATTTTGCACTGTAGAGTATCCTACAAGTAACAACTGACAGTTTTACTTTTACAGTATTCGCTTGCAGGTCTATAGGCCTATGGAACTTGCATATCAACATACAAATAGCCTGTGGCTTCGATTTCTTTTAAGATTTTGCTTTATCTGTTCAATAAGTGAATAGCTTATAATCTTTCTTGGTTACTCGTACCGTACTCTGCAGTGTAACAGTCTATACGCCGCTCAACCAAACTCGCTTCTGATTGGTCAATCGAATTTTTCCCTAGCTATCAGGTAGTAACAGCGTAAACAACATTTGTTCAGATGGGAAAACCTGTGTTAATTTGGACGGTTTGTATTGCGACGCTAACCACAACGAACTAAAACTACCTATTATTATTATTTGAAAGGGTCGATATCAACATTAATAGCTTGTTACAGCTCTTTTTTAAAAGTTAGAAAGATTTAGGCGCTTTAGAATGTAGTCAGAGCGAATTTATAGCCTAGGCTTGTGGCTGGCAAAGTTAGGCCAGGCAAAGGTAGCCAATTTTACTGAGCTGCTGAGTTAGTGCAGTAACTGCAGTTCTAGGTTTACACAGACTTGTTTGTTTCACCTCCAGCTGAAAAGCTTATCAGTTTGTAATTGCTAAATAGCGTAGGTGGGCACAAGTCCGTTAATCGTTAATCCGTTAATAACGAAGCTAACTTTTTCATTAACTCGTTAATCCGTTAAAAAGTTTTTCATGTTAACCTACTAAATTAACTTCCGTTAAGTGCTGTTAACGGACTAAAGTAACTTCCGTTAAGCTCTGTTAACTTCCGTTAAGGTTTTTATCATTAATATCTTGCAGCTTCGTTAGTGCATTTGAACTTGTTTTCATCTTGAAATTAAATTAGACTGTAAAATGTAACTTTCAAAACACAAAAAGACCACCATAGCAATAAATATTTCCTTAAAATCAGCTCATAACAGCGTCAATACGTGTTCTAAAAGCGAGTGAATAAAACGAAATGTAAATTACATGCAAAATGTTAACGGATTAACGGACTTTATTAACTTCCGTTAATTAAAGCTGAAAATAACGGATTAACGTTAACGGAGGTGTGAAGTTTGTTAACGGACTAGTGGTTAACGAAGCTAACGTTTTGCATTAACTTGCCCATCTATGCTAAATAGGGTTTCTTCGGTTGGAGTGTGCAATCAAGTTTTGGAAAGATCTTCAGTGACAGCATAGCTGTGATTCGCAATCGTTTTCTAAGCCGTGTAGCGTAAAGTACAGTGAGCTGCTGAGGTCTTTTGCAATAAACAGCCTAGATGCTTTTGGTTAGTTTCGCTTCTATGTTAGACTGGTCGGCTCTCGGTTGCAATTATATGTGGTTATTTGCAATATCGTAAAAGGTTATGAATTCTGCAACAATTTTAAAACCTGCATCTTAATCGATCGGCAATTAATTCGGTAGGCTCACTAGGCCTAGTATGCGGGATATCTTCAGCAAGCAGAAGCTTTATTCAGATTCATAGTTTGTCAATCTTTAACTGAAATTTTATGAGAAGTTGTTTCAGTTGAAGTGAGCAAATTATGATCTGCAGCTTTCATCAAATCTGCTTCGCTCCGGTATTGTGGGACGGTATCAGCTCTAGCGACAGCGTATATGCATTCTATTGCAACAATTTGGATTTAGATTTGCAAATTAACAGTGCATTTTTACAATCAACATGTTAAAGCCCGTAAGTTATTTAAGAGTGTTGGTGAATTCCTAAGACTGCATGCATATACAGCCTGGACTAACTTATTTATTATTTGAAGTGCACTAAGTTTTATAAGCACAGAAAGCAAATTTATTTGCCACTACTGATAACATATGGCACGATGCCGGAACAGCTTTGTGAAATTATAACAATTATTATATTTGCAAATACACAATTGTAGACCTTCGCAAGCATGAGTCACAGATATATCGTACTACTGCTCTGTTGTAACTTTATTATGTTCATCAAATATACCTCGTATTATGGGAGATTGTAAATTCACCAATGCAGCACTAACTAGTACGAGTTTGTCACAGTGTGGACGAAGATTTGATGTAATTAGTGCTAGAATTTTGTAATTTCTCAGCCTCTCAATAGCTCACTCAACATGAATTCTGCAATCAGCAATTTTCCGTGTAAATATGGCTTCTAATCTGGTAAACTGACTTTTGCCTAGGAGAAATGGTGGAAGGTTTAAGAAGACATTTTTGGGGATTAGATCATGGATCATGAAACCTTTATCTGCGAGGATCAAGTCTCCAGCCTGAAAAGTAAGTTGAATAAAAATTTATATTAATATAGTGTCAATGCTAAAAAGAACTGCTCGGTCTGCTGCAAGAGACCAAATTATAAATGATATCTTTGAATGTCCTCTATCAATTTCTTCATCACTGTATGAAACTTTTAGGCGGTGTCTTTCATATGGTATATTCTGCATATTATATATAATCAGTCATTGAAAAACCTTAATGCAAAATTAAACTGAACTGCATTTCAGAACTTACTAAAATTACATTTGCTTATTTCAATGTTTTGAACTGTACCTTTAACTGCGTGATGACTTTGCTGTGATCGGTCACCATTTTGTCCCTAGTGCTTCCTGGGAATCCATTGCTCACAAAAATTATCGCACCATTAGGTGCAACTCCTATCAGGTACTTTGCTGTTAAGCGATGTTTATAATTGCTGTAGCTGGCGCTTGCTGCATGTAGATCTTGTCGCGGTGTTTCGATAAAAAATTCAGTACAATCTAAAATGATTCTGCAGTTGGATATACCTCCAAACGTATTTGGCATACTGCCACAATTTTTTTCCAGAGATGGTAGTTTTTTATGCAGCCAATGAAAAAGATTTGGTGGAAAGCATGAAGATATGTTAAAAAAATATTTTGAATGGTTGTATGGCTTACTCCGTATCGCTTTACTAAGTCAAAATATGGCATGTCTCTCCTAAGTCGCATTAAAAATATCAGCAGCTGATTGTGTGAAGTTATAGAGTTTACTGGTTTCCCAGACCAAAGAGGCTAAAATCTTTTAATCATTGCCACAACTGTGTTAAATACCGAGGCATCTAATCCAGTGTAAGTTTTAATGTCTTCTTCTGACAGATTTTCCCATTTGAAAATTCTTTTTCTAACAGCTTCATTCTCCATTTTTAGCTCAGCTAATTCTTTTTTGGCTTGTTTCAAGTCTTCACTATTGTTGCTTATTGCCATTTCAGTTGAATTTTCTGTGTCAGAATTTTCTTTTGTTTCAGTATCTGAGCTCAAATTGTCAGTTATTTGGTCATATTTCTCTCTGGCATTGATTTATGTTGCTGATGATCTATGAAATGCTCTTTGATCTTTTTGTTGTCCTCTAAGATTAAAGCGAGGAAAAGCATCTTTTTTAAATTTTCTTCTTCGTAATTGTGGAGGTGCTTTACTTGTTGTTGGCATTATTTTGAAGTCTTCTTCAGCAAAATGAAATGAACAAACATGAGCATATTTTCCAGGAGAATAATTCTTTCTGTTTAGCATTTTTAGCCATTTTGTTCTGGCTTTTGGTTCCGGTGGTATGCGATGAAATGAGCGATCAGTATTTCTTTCAGATGTTGCCTTGCAACCAAAAACTACACAGTGGTTTGACATTGTAAAAATATAAATTTATGGCATGGAGCCTAAACGACTGTAACATGTGAACTGGTAAGTGAAATAAATTCTTTTATGAACATTGTTAGCAGAGATTACACTAGTGTATGCATATTTACATTTACAGTACAACCTTAAAATAGTCCCAATAGTGTTCACAACTGTATTGCAGCAGAACATTTTAAATCGTTCCGTTAGTAAGGGTCAGAGATAGTCATGAGCTTTTCAAAATCATATTGAAAACAAAAACGGTCTCTTTTCATGTACCGGTACAGCAATATGTTTTCAAAGATGGTGAAGAGAGAAAAAACAACAACAAACTTTTAACTAGTTTTCTTGAAAAAAAAAATGGCAAGCCTTGAGCTCTTTTTATCCTTAAGCATTAAAACTCATCAAATGAATATACTTACGAAATAGAAATTGCTTAATTAGTCGTACTGTTGTAAAATATTTCTTGTCACTCTTGAGATCTTTCTTACTCAGTAAGAGAACTTTCTTACTGGTAAGAGATCTTCTGAAATAATCTTGCTTACTCATTGTAAAATAATCTTTCTTAAGAAAAATGTACTATGAAATTAATGATAAGTTATAGACAGTATCCAGAGTCTTAGAGGCACAATCTATAGTATTAAATTACTATGGTACCGGTATGAAATTAATTTCCAAGAGCATGCCTAAGACAGCTGTTTCACCTAATTTCAAGGCTCGTCATTTAGGCTTGCAAGGCGGAAAAAACAATAATAACAAATAAATAAAAAAAATCATTACACATCTTTACCAATTAAGTTATATAACATACTGATCTTTACTCATCATATTAAAATAAGCTCATGTTCATACCTGTAGTCCTAGCTATACTGATGAGGAATAGAAGACGAAATGTCGATTCTGAATCAGTATGTCTTAGTCTGTTAATCAAGACTCTGGATACTGTCTATAGCTTATCATTAATCTTTCTTACTTTTGTAAAATATTCTTTCTTACTGTTGTAAAATAATCTTTCTTACTCTAGTAAAATAATTTTTCTTACTCTTGTGAAATAATCTTTCTTACTCTTGTAAAATAATGTTTCTTTTACTCTTGTGAAATAGTATGGTATATTTAAACCTAACCTTGATGCAGCATGAAAGATATGGCTTCAGCTAAACAAATCATTCCACCTTTCTTATTCTTCTTTCAGATATGAAATACACCCTGGAAAAAGCCTCATATACAGGGCCATTGAGAGCCAAGCCCAGGCCCGGTACCTAAATTGAATCCGGACCCCATGCCAAATGGCAGATAGGATGGTCCGTCAAAACCTGAATATCATAAAATCGATGGGGCGATATTTCTGGCTTCTAATTGAGTTAATCTCCTAAAAAAAAGCTCATTGGGCCCAACGACAGTTAATCTTCCACCTATATTTGATGAATTTCCCAAAAAAAGGGCTTCAGTTTGGCTGACCACAAACATAATCACCAATACCAACTTCATGACCCGTATCCCTGACAAAAAAGGTCTCATCGATTGTTTTACAGGTAGCATTCTCAAACATTTGGGCCAAAAAAAAAAAATCCCGGGTCCGGTGTCAAAGGTACCCCCTGGATCCCCCTCTCAATGGTCCTGCCCATATACCAATGTACATTGATATTTCTAATTCTGATAGTTGTGACAGGTCTGGGCTTGTCAAGTGGCATGATATTCCAATTTGTGACATCATGAAAACTCTGGCTTCATTTCATGAATTTCCCTGAAGAACATTACATTCTGATATTTTTAACAGGTCTGGACTGGTCAAGTCGCATAGTATTCCAAATTTAAACATCATAAACATTCTGGCTTCATTTGGTTTGGTTTGAACAAACTACAGATAAAAAAATATCTTCCATATTCTTCATTTGCATGGCATGTACTGCAGCATATGCTACATTTAATTATGAGCATACTGGATAATCCGGGTATCTAATACATCAACTGGTTATCCATCAAAATATACATTATTGAATTATGTTTAAATAAGATACCAAAAACCTTTCCCTCCAGAACAAATATGCAGGCTAATTTAGTTTAATTTATTATCAGTTTAGTAGCTGTTGATAGTAATAACATGAGGATAAAGCAATATGAGATAATATTGATGCAGTATAAGAATTTAAGGAAAGAGTATCAAAATATTGATGCATTTTATTGCATGCAAGAAAAGAATGAAAGATAAGGTTATTTAAAGCAAAAGTGAACGTAGGAACACCAAACGATAACAAAATTCACAAAATTTTTTATGTACAGAAGTGTAGAAAAATATTTAGGTCCCCAACAATCAGATTTTTTAAGAATAGCGATTAGTTTATTCAAACTTCAATTCAATTGATTCAGCTCTAACTCAGACTATAGCATGGGAAGTGGTCGATTATTGCTTTTCAATTTAAGTTCTAGTGTAGCAATATTTCATTTAAATAATTCTTTTATAAAGTTTAGATCAAAATGAATACAGAGGTAATAACCCTGGCTGCTATTATGAATTTTTTCAAAGAGGACAGTAACACATTTGAAAAAGGAGAAAAAAGTTCCAAGCTGATCATGTTTTAAAGCTAGAAATTCAAGATCTAGATATTGTAGCCAAAGTTCAGGCTTCATTGAAAGATCGATCATACAAGGTTGTGTTGACTGTTGATGGAAGTGGAGGTATTGCTTGTGCACACTGTGAATGCCCACGTGGTAACTGGATTTGTAGCCATATGGCTGCTACACCAATTTACGCAAATAAAAAAGGTTTATCTAAAACTGACTTACCTAATTCTTGCATAGCTCACCCCAAAAAGCATTTGAATTAACAAGTAAATACTGTTTCATCATTGTTTCCTTCCAATAAGTCGGATTTTACAGCAATTAGTAGAGAAGTGTCTGCTGGTGATATTGATTTTCTTTTTACTAATTTACCCACATGCCCTCTTAAATGGATAATTGAAGAAGAACCCACGGCGTCCACATTTGAAATTAACTGTCCAACATTAATTGAAGACATATTACATATAAATTGCACAGACAAAAATGAATTTATTGAAAAATGTAAAGTAACTGCGGAGCAAATTCAATGAGTTGCATATAATACCAAAGATCAAAGAACTTCTCACCGTTGGGGAAAAATTAGACGGCTGCGCTTAACTGAAAGTAACTTTGGAAAAGTCTTAGCTGCATATGATCGCCATCAACAATTCGGTAATGCATATCCTCCATCACTTTTCAAGACATTACGAGGTGAATATTCATTACAGGGAAAGGATTCAATAATATGGGGACAAGTTCATGAGAAACAGGCAATTGAGCAATATAAAATCATTACTGGGAATCAGGTGTCAGCTATAGGATTAGTTCTATTCGAATGTGGGTACCTTGGAAGTACACCAGATGGAATAGTTACACAAACAAGCGAAAGAGGTTCGGTGGAGTGTGGTGTGCTTGAAGTTAAATGTCCATTCAAGTATCGGAACTCTACAGTGGATGAAATGATCCAATCAGAATTAAAAGAAAAAATGTGCTCAAATTCATTCTATCTCACAAAATTAGGACAGATGAACACGAACCATCCATACTGGCATCTAGTACAAGGAGAAATGGCTGCAACAAACTTGGAATGGGCTGATTTTGCATTATGGACCCAAAAAGACTTTCGAATTTTAAGAATCCAAAAATGCAACAACTGGAAGATTGATCACCTACCAAAATTAAAACATTTTTATTTAAATGTTCTTTTGCCGCAGTTCTATGGCTCCTAGTTTTTTAAAATTTAAACTGGTAATAATGAAGAAATACATTTGTGAGCCATGTTTACACTGTGTTTGGCTAGGGTTGAGCCATCATATGCATGCAGTCTTTGGAATTTATTCATAAATGACTTACCGGCTTTAACTGTTCGATATGTTGATTGTAAAAAAGTAGTATTACCATAATTGGCAGATCTAAATCCAACTTGCTGCAATAAAATTCGCATAAATCGTCTAATGCGCTGATGCATTAAGCCAATATTGTCCTACAATACCAGAACGCAGCAGTTTGCAAATTAATAGTAAAAATGCACTGTTAATTCAATTCAATTTATTAAGACAGCAAAAAGACTATTCAGTCATCAAAGTCAACCGTCAAGAGTTCATATTTACAAAACACTTTTACCAAACAAAAGCAAATAAGCAAGCTAAGTACAGCAAGAAACAAATCACTAGGAAATTTACAGCAAAAATGACAAGGTTATGCTCAGAGTCATGTCCCTGACAGGTACCTCCCACCCCCACCCCGAAATGATAGCTACTGGTAGGTATCGATTAAGATTCTTTTAAATTCTTTTTTGAATCTATAAAAGTTCATCTCTTTCACTTGCAGTGGTATTTGATTCCAGATTTTTGGTGCAATATAAATTAAACATTTTTGGGCTTGTTTTGTTGAAACTCTTGTTACGAAATAATTTCTTTTGTGTTTTGTTCTGGTGTTATATGAGTGTAATTCATCTAGCATTGTGTATTTCTGCATTAAGAGTGTTGAGTGATTTGTTGTAGACACGGTGCATTAATTTGGCTACTTCAAGTTTATATGTAGTCCGGTAGAAATACGACAAAATACATTGAAACCCGGAAAAAATTTATAATAAGCTGAAATTTGGCACGATGGCTCAGGACCATGTCCTGAGCCACCAAAAAAAATCCCCATGTTTTGGATGCGGGACTTCCCCCTTTTTCGGCCTTTAAAGTCTGCCATCTAGTGTCAAAGAGCTTTTACTATCCAACAGCCAATCCAAAAGTTGTAAAAGTGCCAAGTTTTGAGTAATAGTTGGTTTTCAAGGGCAGGTATAAAAAAGTTTACTTTGAAATTGATGACGTCATTGTTGGTGACGTCATTGCCAAAGTTTTTGAAAAAAATGACGTATTGATGGTTCGAATAGTAAATGAGAGTTAGGTTTTTGGTTCCAAACCAAAAATTGCCTAAATCAAAGTGATGACGTCACAAGCGTTTTTGATGACGTCATTTGTCAAGAGTTTTGATCGTAATTCTGAAAAAGTGTGTTTGACCAAACGAAACATTGCAACATTTTGGGAATATCAGCATCATCATCATTCGAGTTTCTACGGCTTCTTCAAGTCCTTGGCCGAGGTCTTGCCTCATCCTTCTACTGTATATGCAACGATTCTAAAAAATAATAACTAGTGTAATTATATGTAAATTGATACGAATATGTGCCGAGCACGATGATATATCTGATACGAACAAAATTTCTACCGCTTTGCAATGTGTGACAATACTATTATCTTACGCAAAATAATGTCCGACAATATTATTATCAGGTATTATTTTGCGTATTTGCGATATTATTGCAATGTCTGACAATATTTTTATCTGAATTTACAATAACCACGCTAATATTTGACAATTTGCCGCCTTAATGATTTTTTTTATCGTTCCTCAAGCTTGCATCTTTCTAAAATTGCAGATTAACTTTAACTGCGCGTGGGAGCTTTCGATAAACATTCAAAGGCTTTCTTGATTAAACTGCAAAATCCATTGTTATATTTTTATCCCTTATTGGCAGTGGTGGGCAAATTACTGTATAAAAGTAATGACGCTACATCACCAAAAATTACTGTAAAAAAGTAATAAAATTACCGTATTCGTTACTTCTCGGAAAAAGTAGTCTGTAATTGTCGTTACAAATTACTTTGAATGAAAAATTTTGCCAAAATGACAATAATCTACTTTACATCACTATTTCTAATGGCGCTAAAAAAAATAAAAAACTAGATTTCGTCCTGGATCCAAGTATGATTATCAAGTTATAGCTTTCATTATGCTACCTCTTCGATACGGCTCAGTGCTCGCCAATGTTATTTTGATCACTGTATTACGTCTAAACGTCGATCCCATGGTCTGAGTGAGTACAAAATTGTTTTAAAACTAAGCGGGTTCCGAATTTCGGGCCTTTTGTTTCTGCGGTCAAGGTCATATCATAACAAGCCGGCTACTGTGACTCCTGGTGCGCTGAAACCAGATCACACTTACGTTATAATTCAAGAAGAAAAATTGAGCAATGAAAATTTAATGCTGTAATTAACTACAAATTTATTGCACTTCTTCAGGTGTTAATAAATAATTTCAGATAAGTCGCTAAATATACGTTAATAATCTAAATAACACGCTTAAGGTAATTCTCACATAAAAGTGCTATCAAGATAAAAAATTTAAAAAATACTATGTGATTGATGTATTTGTTGGACGAGCGGTAACGCGTTTGTCTCTGGAGCGGGAGGTCTAACGTCTAAGGTTCTGATTTCGGGCCGGTCAAATCAGGCAGTGTTGCCAACGGTACGCCATGCACCGCTGCGACATTTCTTCAAAGGAAGCTGTGCTGTCCGGGCGCAATGGCGTGGAGATGAGCCCTGCCAACTGGTTACACGCTTTGTCATAATACAGCGAGTATAATGAAAGATTTTTGATCTATGACATCCCGGTAGTATTTTTTCAATATATTATCTTCATAGTACTTACCGGCGGAGCCGAGTTTACCGCGTAGCAAAATGGTATCATATTAGTAAACTGGAAACTAACAACTTGTCTTTTTTCCTCATGGTTCATTTGTTCTAGAATATGCCGTTTCGTCCAATCAGCGTGACTTTTTTTTTCACGGTTCACTCGTTCTACGAATATGTCCAATCAATTCAGTTGAATACGCGTGACGGCAAAAAATTCGCAACAAGAGCAAACTTTTTTCTTCAATGCTCTTCTCTTTTTCTCCGCGCGTTTGTATCTGGTCTACTAATAAAGAGACGATGATGGCACGGTGCCAGAAGCAATATTGTGACCTCTGGGCGGCGAAGACTTTTTTTAGGTTGTTTTAGCTCTAGTTTCGACGGAAAATGCGACTCCTAAGCGGTGGAAAACTTTTTTATTTTGGTCAACAAATTTTGTTGACTGAAAATGTGGTAAAGGGTCCGGCGCAGTATAAATTCGGTCTCACCTGCTGGTATCACCTCTTTTTAGTTACTAAAAATATTATAAAAGTTTATAAAGAGGACGTTTGTGATTTTATTCGCTTTTTGCAAATTTATCTTTGTTTATTATGCGTTTACTTTTTCTTTGACAATCTTTGGAAAGACTTCGTAGTTTTCAGTTTTTGCCCTAAAATTTATTTCGCACAAAATGTTTAAAAATATTAACTGTTTTGGACAAAATACTGTCCTTTTTTTGTATTGATGTAGTAGCTATAACAAAATTTTACCCGTTAGCGTATGAAAGAATAGGGTATTGCAATACCTATCATCGGTTTTTCCACGGCATTAAAATTTGATACTACGCGAAGATAGATAATAATGTTAACCATAGATTATTCAGATCGATGTTGGTTAATCAAAGATACAAAACAAAACTTTCCTAAATAAAGCTTGGGCATGTTTATAATTAAGCAAACAAACAAACAAACAACAAAATACCGCCACCGAAGTCTCCTCCTTGAAACCAGCGGAATTAAAAAACTTGACTTGCTATTGCTATTGCGCTTTTGTTGCATCCCTATGCAGAGTTGTAAACGGGCAGACTAGTTCAGGCCCGAACCCAAAAATGTAAGCCCGAACCCGAAAACTAATTTAAAACCCAAATTAAGCCCGAAAAAAAACAAAAGTTAAGTAAGGTCTGAACAATTTAGCAATGTTGCCAAGCTATTTTAATCATATTTTTGTGCACCTAAGACAAAAAGCACGTCTCAGGCCCGAATAAATCCCAAAATTTTTGTCAAGTTTAGGCCCAAACCCGGCCCGAAAAGTCCGTCCCGACTAACAACTCTGTCCCTATAAGCTTTATCAATGATCAATTGTCTTAGACGAAACTAGTACTGCATGTATAAACCATTCTAGCACGCAAAGACATACGGCCCATGATACGACCCTGTGTCATTCTCAACAGAAACAACTTTTTGATTGGCCGGTTTTATAAACTAAGCAGCCAGGCAAACGTTTCTACTGGATGGTAATATTTACAAAGTAGCCTAATTTGCAGAGGTGGGCAAAGCGCAATTAGAAGCACAAGGCGCAACTTCCGCAACCTCCGTAATTGCGGACGTTGCGTTGCGCTTTAATTTCTTATTTTGAAACATTGCGAAAGTTACGTTGCGGAGTAAAGTCTTTAAAATTTGTTGCGCTTCAATTGCGCTGCGCTTTAAAATTTTTTTCGGTTAATAGCGCAATTCTATACGTTGAATTAATTTTGTTCCATTTCTATCGTAATATTGATGAACATTGGCTTTTTTTGCAAATTATTTACTCTTTTTTTCTCTAAAATCACAAAAAATGCGGTATTTTTACTGCATTATGAAATTTCAATGGCGGAAATTAGGTTGCGCTTTAACTTGGTACAAAAATGCCGTTCTGCAAATGCGGAATTGCGCTGCGCTTCAACAAAATCAAAAAGTTTATTGCGGAAGTTGTGCTGCGCTTTTTAATTAAAAACATAAAGGTGCGAATTTTGCGCTGCGCTTTTACTGGTTGAAAAGGTTGTTGCGCTTAGTTGCGCTGCGCTTTTGATATAATGATATTTGTGCCCATCTCTGCTAATTTGTAATTAGTAATTTTAACACCTCCAAAAAATTATAAAATAACCACAAAAGTTACTTTTTTAAAAAGTAGTGTCATTAATGTAAAAACTACAAAATAACTAATTCGTTATTGCCACCACTGTCTATTAGGAGGTCTAAATTTTATCTGCTTGATTGCTACCCCAGAGTTTTACTGACAACACAGTTTTTGACCTTCAATCGACTCAATGAATTCACAATATAATTCTCCCAAGTTTAAAGCTAATTAAAAAAAAGTTAGCAATGTTTCGTTTGGTCAAACACTCTTTTTCAGTTTTGCGATCAAAACTCTTGACAAATGACGTCATCAAAAACGCTTGTGACGTCATCACTTTGATTTAGGCAATTTTTGGTTTGGAACCAAAAACCTAACCCTCATTTACTATTCGAGCCATCAATACGTCATTTTTTTCAAAAACTTTGGCAATGACGTCACCAACAATGACGTCATCAATTTCAAAGTAAACTTTTTTATACCTGCCCTTGAAAACCAACTATTACTCAAAACTTGGCACTTTTACAGCTTTTAGATTGGCTGTTGGATAGTAAAAGCTCTTTGACACTAGATGGCAGACTTTAAAGGCCGAAAAAGGGGGAAGTCCCACATCCAAAACACGGGGATTTTTTTTGGTGGCTCAGGACATGGTCCTGAGTCATCGTGCCAAATTTCAGCTTATTATAAATTTTTTCAGGGTAAAAGCTATTTCTACCGGACTAACATATCATAAAGCTTTAATAACTGTAGTCTTGAAAATAGTGGTGATGTGTGGGTTCTGGGATTGCTATGGGTGATGATTCGCACTGCTCTCTTTTAATTTGCAAATCTAAATCCAAATTGTTGCAGTAGAATGCATATACGCTGTCGCTAGAGCTGATACCGTCCCACAATACCGGAGCGAAGCAGATTTGATGAAAGCTGCAGATCATAATTTGCTCACTTCAACTGAAACAACTTCTCATAAAATTTCAGTTAAAGATTGACAAACTATGAATCTGAATAAAGCTTCTGCTTGCTGAAGATATCCCGCATACTAGGCCTAGTGAGCCTACCGAATTAATTGCCGATCGATTAAGATGCAGGTTTTAAAATTGTTGCAGAATTCATAACCTTTTACGATATTGCAAATAACCACATATAATTGCAACCGAGAGCCGACCAGTCTAACATAGAAGCGAAACTAACCAAAAGCATCTAGGCTGTTTATTGCAAAAGACCTCAGCAGCTCACTGTACTTTACGCTACACGGCTTAGAAAACGATTGCGAATCACAGCTGTGCTGTCACTGAAGATCTTTCCAAAACTTGATTGCACACTCCAACCGAAGAAAGCCTATTTAGCCATTACAAACTGATAAGCTTTTCAGCTGGAGGTGAAACAAACAAGTCTGTGTAAACCTAGAACTGCAGTTACTGCACTAACTCAGCAGCTCAGTAAAATTGGCTACCTTTGCTTGGCCTAACTTTGCCAGCCACAAGCCTAGGCTATAAATTCGCTCTGACTACATTCTAAAGCGCCTAAATCTTTCTAACTTTTAAAAAAGAGCTGTAACAAGCTATTAATGTTGATATCGACCCTTTCAAATAATAATAGGTAGTTTTAGTTCGTTGTGGTTAGCGTCGCAATACAAACCGTCCAAATTAACACAGGTTTTCCCATCTGAACAAATGTTGTTTACGCTGTTACTACCTGATAGCTAGGGAAAAATTCGATTGACCAATCAGAAGCGAGTTTGGTTGAGCGGCGTATATACACAAGAGTACCGGTAGGGTGTTACGACAAACTACCGGTTTATCAGTGTATAACCGCAGTCTAACTACCGTATAGAAGAAACAGTGGACACCTATAGGCTAAAGAATGTATTAAGCAATCATTTTAAAAGAATGGCCGCTTTTAAAGCTATCTCTTTTTGGTAATTCTCCGTGATTTCTTACTCCTACCTCGCTTATTCCTATTGTTTACCATTGTGAACAAGCTTTCGCGGTTTTTTGCTAACCAACCAGTACGTCATCAAATTGTCAGCTAATCCAAATCCTTTCCCAGATGTGTGGAGTTGAAGCGGACTTTTTTGATTTTTTCAGAAACTAGACAATCTTGAAACAAAAAATTTTTGCTTTGTAATCAGAAAATTAAATGCTGTTTTTTTTATGTCATACTTGGCTAGGTGCACCCTCCCTTTAAATCAACTCTACCTATATCAGTCAATCAGTCTGCTCTGTATGCCTACTGCATTGCATAACTTTTTCTAATGCTAGCTACTACCAGACAACAGTAGTAGGCCTACAGTGCTCAATGCTGTACTCTAGTTCTGTTCTAAGAATTGCCTCAACTATTTCACAAAGAAATTTAACTTACCACCAACATCACGTAAGCGACGTACCGTTACGCTTGAATGCGGCTCCCTGTGTGAGTTTTGCACGACTAGCTTCTCGTTTTTTTACTTTATGGAATGGATCAGTGATGTTTGAAATGATGTCACTCAGTAACCACAAAACGGAGAGAAATAATTTTTTGTGCACATACCTTAGAAAATTCCATAGTTTAGATTTACTTACTTTTTAACGGAATTCAAACACCTTTCAAACATCGTTCTGTCCCTGTTTAAGTCAAAACAAGAGTTTAAAGCACCAACTCTTTACTTTGATAGCAGCCTTTTCAGCAGCACCTCTTACTTTTAATTAGTGTTTGATTTCTGATTGAGGTTTAGCATGTTGACTTTTAAAATTCATGATCACATCTTGAACTGCAAAGAAATTTGTGCGGAGAAGTACTAATTCAATCAAAGCCATTTTCTTTTGTGGACTGAGAGCAGCCAAAGTTTTTATTGAATTTTCAACATTTTTTAAAGCCCCGTGCAAGAAATTGTAAAAATAACAAAATACAGCAGTGATTATAAATAAGTTAATACATTACCGGTACATTTCTGTGATAATGATTTTACTGCTTTTCAACACTTACAATACTACCTTATTCTATCAGTGCACACTTTAAGAAGCATTTAACCATTGTCTTTATATACTAGTCTGCTAGCGTCATACAAAATCACTATGACAGAACTTGTCACTTACGCCCTCTGGAGGCGGTGTGACGCATATCGACGGGTCATAGCAACAAGCAAATTAGCAACCTTGCAAACTTCGCTCAGGTCTGATTGAAGCACTGTATCTGCGATAGGTTTTGTGATCTGAAAAGGATGTACTGATTTAGCAAAGAAGTCATACTATACAGCAAATGCGAAGTAATGGCTTTGAAGAAATGTTTAATTGCGACGCAAGGTCGCAATTAGCTTACTGAGTACTGGATAGGCCTATAGATACTTTGTTGATGTCGCTTTTGATGGCATAGCCTAGCTGTGCAGTAGCCTATTTGTGGTGCAAATTAAAGGCGGTGAATCATCCAGCCAATTTCGGTGGTTTACAATAGCTGAAATTGAACTATAATTTTTGATATTTTTTGTTTTAATTTTGGGACTGCGTTTGCAAAGATATTCACCAAATACAAAAAGATGTCCCCCCGAAAAAAGTTTTTGGAAACTCTGAGTTTTGATCTTCCCGCCAAAACCACAGTTCTCTATACTATTAGGCCTAATAGTTTAGAGATAGTTAGGCCTAAACTATTTAGAAATGAACTATTTAGAAGTAAACTATCTCTAAACTATTAGGCCTACCACAGTTCTCTAAACCATTAGGCCTACTGTGGTTTTGGCGGGAAGAACAAAACTCAGAGTTTCCAAAATCTTTTTTCGAGGGGACATCTTTTTGTATTTGTTGAATATCTTTGCAACCGCAGTCCCGAAATTAAAACAAAAAATATCAAAAATCATAGCTCAATTTTTTCTATTGTAAACCACTGAAATTGGCTGGATGATTCACCACCTTTAAGTTTAGCTGTTAGATAAAAGTTAAAGATGACCTTAAAAAAACAATACAATTTTGCTAAATTTGTGGATTTATTTTTATCATTCTACATTTGTATGCAAATAAGCCTATAACTTTAGAATAATATTTTTTAAATATAACTTACCGGTAGCCTATTATTCAATGTAATATTTTCCTTTCAATATTGTGAAATAGGTAGGCTACCTTAGCCTAGAGTTAGGGTTAATGACAATAGCCTAGGCTTATATGCTGTCAGATCTTTCTGATGTTTTTCATTGCGCATTGTTTGTATATAACGGCTACGGTTTGGATTAGCCAACAATTTTTTTTGCAGTGAAGAAATATTTGTGTTGCCATCAATACCAGTATCTCGGTGCTAGCATGCTAGATTGCGGGTTAAGTTATACAATTTAAGAAAGGATTAGCCCTAAATGCAGTTACAAGTGAAATTAGGTCTACGCGAACAAAATAACTACCGGTAGCTTAACAATTAAAGCTGCTTAAAATTAATTTGGTGTCAAGTTTTTTAAATTATTAAATGCAAAATATTTATTGCATTTAATACTTAATCCATACTTAGTTCATACGGGACTCAGAGAAATCAACTTCAACAGTTCAATTTTGTTTTTTAACACTTGTAGGCTAGCTGTTATGATAGGTCCGGTAGCCTATGCATTTGAAATGATAGATGTCTTCTTGTTTAACATTTCAATTAACACCAAACAGCCAAATAGTTGAGGACGCCGGCATACTATAAGTGCAAATCACAATTTCGTGAAGATGAGATGTTTATTCTTCTTTCATTATTATTGTGGAGGTGAGATTGCAGTTTTGTCAGTTTTTTTTTAGAAGCAATAACATTTAAATTAAGCCTGGCTGTTCTTAAAACATTCAGAATTTTTTTCCTTTAATTTTGTTGGAGATTCAAGTGCCACAAATTCATTCTTACGCTAGTTAAAAGTTGAGTTTGTTATAGATCATGATTACTGAAATAGGGTAGACGGGTGGCTTTCAAACAGGCTTTTTTTGTCAAGTCATATCAAAAAACCTTGAACTGGAGGCTAGGAATAAAAGCCCTAACTGCTAATACACAATTTTGTAAACATTTAGTTTTTGGTAATTTTCTGTCTAGTCCACCTGACAAATTGCATCATCTGGTGTAGGTATGGTGTTTTCTGTTTGATGTTTGTGGAAAAAAAGTATTTAGGGTTCTTAAAAAAGTAATTAGATGAAAAACACAGTGGTATACTTTTTTCAGGATGGTTCTTATATTCTTTTGAAAAATGGGGTTGAAAAACGAATGGACGTTTGTGAATTGTTAAATTTGATGGATTTGATTAATTTGCTATTAAAGCAAACAAGGAAGGTAAGAAAGCATGTTTTTAAAGGTTTGTTCAATATTTTGTAATGATGTGCCTCTTATAGTTTACAGCTGCTGTAATAAGTAATGAATGACGGTAACTACATTAAATATTATAAAATCCTGTAAGTTGAAAAATGCTTGAAGATACTAGTATATTTTTTTACTATCGACCAAAGTAGCAGCATGAATTAAAACAGAATTTTTAAAGTAATGGTTGAATTAAAGGAGAAACCAGCAAAACGTTTTACGTTTAATCATTTGGGCTACATGCTATCTGGTCAACAGACTACCAGCGCGGAAGCCTAGGGAAGAGCCACCAGAACAGCGACTACTTAAAACAAGCAATGCAAAAAAGTTGTCTTCCCGCAGAAATAGTTAAGTAATAGTTTTTTGTGGCAAATAAAAAGCTGTAGGCTCATAGGTCTATTAAAGGCGGTAAATCATCCAGCCAATTCCGGTGGTTTACAATAGCTAAAATTAAACTATAATTTTTGATATTTTTTGTTTTGATTTTGGGGCTGCGTTTGCAAAGATATTCAACAAATACAAAAAGATGTCCCCCCGAAAAAAGTTTTTGGAAACTCTGAGTTTTGATCTTCCCGCCAAAACCACAGTAGGCCTAATAGGCGGTTCACACTAGACGGAAAAACGGAAAGCGGAGAACGGAAAACGTAATTTCCGCGTCGGACAGCAGCAATTTTTGCGCGCTGATGTTCACACTAATACAAGCGCAACGTGAAAGGTTGTCATCCATGGTAGCAATTGCCAAAGTCAAAAAAGCTGTTTTGCAACGAGAGATGATACGATAAAAACCACTTTGCCAAGTTAATGACTGTGTGTGTACAAGTTTGTGATGAAGTGAGAAAACTTCAAGCTATCAATTAAGCAAAACTGTTTCGCAGGTAAATGCCAAATAAGCCTACTCTGTACACCGTCCCATGTTTGATTGTGCAGCAGTAGCGAAGAGAATGGAGGATTAGACCGTAGGGCGTAGCTATTGGATTACAGCCAGTTTCAGTGCAGTTGCTTACTTTGTTTGTTGCCTCGGCCACGAAAAACACCTTGCGGCCAAGAAAAAAACCTGAAAACTTTACCGATTCTCTTTTGTCCCTTGGATGTTGCAACTTGCACTTATTAATGGCAAGTCTTTTTACAGTCTTGCTTCGTAGTAAACTTCATTATGTTGAGCTGAATGATCGATTATTATGTGTATTATACAACTAATACAAGAGGAGCAGGAATAATACATCATTTGATGTCTATGATACAGGGTAGCAGACCCGGCGCCACGGGGGGCATACCGGGCCGTGCTCCCCCCAAATGACTGCTTGTGTACCCCAAACAAAAATTGTGCCCACCCAAGCGAGGACTGTGCCCCGAAGAAATTAACAGGCTCGGGGCTACTTGAGTGCAAATCGAGGCCCAAATTGGTGTTCTTTGTGGACTGACACCGGATATCATGACATTTTTGGGATGAAGACCTTTTTTTCTTTTTTTTGGAGATCACCCATTTTCGGTCGGAAAAACCGCTTAAATTTCTGATTTCGGCCGGAAAATCCCTTGCAAATTTGGAGAAAAGCTTTTCTTTTTTATGGAGATCACCTGTTTACGGCCGGAAAATCCCTTGCAAATTTGGAGAAGACCTTTATTTTGTTTTTGGAGATCACCTGTAAAAGCCGCTTGAATTTCCGATTTCGGCCGGAAAATCCCTTTGAATCTTTGTTTCTCACCTTGTTCATCTGATCCAGACTGGGATAAATTTCTCGTGCCCCCCCATAATTTATTTCTGATCCCACAGTCACGCTATCCTGGCGCCGGGCCTGCAGGGTAGTGCCATTAATTCTACGTAATGTTGAATTCAAACTCCACTTATCATAATGTCGGGTTTCAATAGCATGTTTGCCTAGCTTCCCCCGCAAAAGACAGCGAAATTACAAACAAGTCTTCCCAATCATCACCTGTCAAGTGCTAACGTTGTAAGTCTTTCCGCTGTCGGTTAATGAACCCCATACAATCATTTAGCCTTTTGATTTGACTTTAAAAAGGCCAACTTTGAAGTGCTTATTCCCCCCAGTTACACCAGTGAATAGGGAGATGCGGATGAAAGGTTTACAAACAACTGACTCCAGCTAATGCGTCTCATTGACTCCAATACAGACCATACTTGCTTTAATGTGAAACTATCCAATGGCAGAAATTATTGAAGCGAAGATTGATTTTATTGCAAGTATCGTGAACACAGTTGTTACTGTAGTGGGAAAGTAGATATAACATATAAACCTACAGGTAGATCGCTTAAAAGCGGTAATATTTTGCTAGCCCACTAGCAATGCTGCTTTACGATCAAGCACTCAGTGGCATCGCTAGGGGGTAGGCGGGCGGCCCGCGCCGGGTGTCACCATATTATGATTTGAAACCATAACTCCACCAATTTGTGGCAAATACCTTTTTTTTTGTTTAGTCCCCATCTTCATTTAGGCCAAAAACCCACTGATTGTTAGGCGAAGACCTTTTTTTTTTGGTCTTCACATACTTTTGGACTGAAAACCCACTCACTTTGCAGCGAAGACCTTTTTTAGTTTTTGGTCTGCACCTATTTTTGGAATAAAAAAGGGTACCACCACGAAATCCCGCCCAGCGTGCCACCATCCTTAGCGACGCCTCTGCAAGCACTACTTACATTCGTACATTTCCTGGAATATCATGAAGTACAGCGCTTAGGATTCGAGCCCAATAGTAATTTGAACAGTGAACAAAATTACCACATAAGATCATCTCAATGCGAACAAGCTTACCGCCATTAAGAACGGCAAAGTTGCTTATCAAAAAAACACCCAAACCAACAAGTAACTATCAAAACAATTTTGGGCAAACATTTAGTTTTTCTAAAGTGCCTTTGAAAGGAAATCGAGACTGGTTTTCAATGCTACTTGGGCAAAAGGTACAGCACAGTAAAATCATTCGCGTTGATTTAAACATGCTAGTTGTTGCCGTTTCCAAGATATTTGCACTTCTGGTTTTGTATCCTTACAAGTTTAAATGCTATTTCGTCGTATAAAATCGTAGAGATAAAATAAAACGGCAATCAGCAAGAAAGTTCAAATCAACGCGAGTAGATTTTACTATGCTCTATCTTTTTCCAAAATAGTATTAAAGTTCAGTCTCCACCTCTACTCTAACTTTGGTCCCAGACTGTATGTAGATGAGATATATAGGAAATAATAAGCAGGGCAAGCAATAAAAAGCAAATTTTGGGATAGAACGTTTTAAAGCATAGAATTAAATATTAGGATGACCGAGTGGAAGCTGGTCTTCCATCACATTTCCTACAACAACATATCATGAAACATAACATAAAGTGGCTCGTAGCCGAAGTTTAAATTTTAAAATTTAATTAAAGGTCGTGGAAGAAGATGTCACGATTGAATAACGTCTTCCATTATGTTCCATCAAACGCCATACCAATAAGATAAAATTCTGTTTTGGCATCGTCTGGGCCAATGATCAATATAATAAAGGCTTGCATTTGACGTCATTAAAATTGTACTGTACCGACAGCATCAATCAATGAAATTTTGTGTATAAACAGTATAAATACAAGTATACACTTCTTATCAACGGGTAAAACAAATTTTAATTTAACGGAAAAAAAAGACTAGTGACCACAGTGGTCAGACTACAAGACTACCTGCCGGGCCTTATTAGCAGCAGGTAACATAGGTCATTGTCACTAACAGTTTATTTACAATAAAGTTAACATTATTGTTTTTGTTGTTCTTTATTCTGGTAACAGCAACAAGAAGTTAGCTCGAATAGCTTTTAGCATTTCTCAACAGCAAGAGAATGTCACTCATCAGTCTTCCTGCCAAGCCGCTAGATAGCTTAAGCAACTTTGTGGCTAATGTGCAGCAGAAAAATTCGACATCGTCGAAGCTTGATTGTTGGTCTACAATTTCGGGGTTATGTTGCAGCAACTCCAGTACTTTTTCCTAAAACATATTATTAGATCACCTAAGTGAAGATATCAGAACTAACACTTTTGAAACCTAATATACGTACTGGTTTAGCATGTACCACTCTCCTGAAAATTATGTTACGTGTAATTTTGCATTGAAGTTAAAAATAGTTAAAGAATCTCATAAACTCCGCTCTTAGTTCCCACCAGAAGATGTGACGTCTTTTTTCTCTCAATGGTTGTAAAAGAAATGACTCTTTTCCCAAGTAGACATCGTTTTTAATAAATATTTATGACGGCCATTTCAAATTTAAGAAAGCTAAAAACCATAATTGCCTACACACCAGTTGAAAAGTTTCTAATCATTATTGAGTTCCTCGTATGTATAATCAGGTCTTATTGTTGTAAAACTTTGCTTCACTCGCTTAGTTGATTATTTTCGCTTTATCAATCGTTGATTTTAACCAGTTACCAACTTAAACCAACCAAGAGAAATGTGACACATGTTCTTGAAAATCTTGCAACTTGACTCTTTTTCTAAACTGGTATTGTTGCTTAAAGAACTTTCATTAACACTTGCTGCTCTGACTATACCCTCGCTTTGCACTGAAAATAACAAAAAACGTAATAGTGAGCTATTGTTATAAAATAAAAGCTATAAAAGTCTAAAAAAGCCATTGCTACATAAAGGTTTGAGATTACACAAAAACATAACATTATGTAAATGTGTGCTCGCTGCTCACATTAAAAAGCTGAAGTACTTTTGTTCCACTGTGATATTTTTTTAGGCTACAAAGGTAATAGCTACAGCTGCTGCATTGTACAATGATGTCAGCATGAAAGTGGTTTCAAATCACATGATTACAGCTTCCAAAGCCTTCAACTAAAGGTTTTAAGCAGCAGCAAACTTGGATTCAACTTTATTATATCAAACAAAAAGTATGGTGCTTAACTATTAGCTAAGAATAGTTAGTAGATCACTAGTCCATGCTTACAAATCATTTGGCTACATTCTACTGATTAGTACATACAATAAACAAGGTTTTCATCACCATTCTGTTGCGTGAAATCAAGAGCTTGAAGTGTATCTTCATTGAGTTGGTAATTACTAGCAGTGCTAAAAAAATCATCTTGTATTATAATTAAAACGATCAGTGGTCAAGTGGATAAAGCGTCTGCTACAAAAGCTGTAGACTCGGGTTCGATTCTCGATTGGGTCAAACCAAATACTACAAAAATTGGCATTGATAGCTTTCCTGCTTGACGTTTAGCAATTAAAGGGACAGTGTGACGCCTCTGCCATGTTTGGTAGACAAGTGGGCAGGCAACATCTTGACTCAAAGACCAAAAAGTGCCTTCGCAGTCTCCTGGCCAAGGCAAGTTGGTGAACAAAATGTAATTACAATATAATACCTTTCTTATTTATATTATAATTTACACTAGTGCCACTCATCTGTTGAAAATCAGGGACTTACTACATGAGTTTATGCTTATATCAATGTTATATAACCAATATTGAAACTGGAACCAATCTAGACTGGATCACTGGCTTTAGCTCAGTCACAGGTACTGAATGTAGCCTCTGCAGTCAACAGCCAGCTACACAGTACATTTGAATATGACTTTCAATAAAGTCGATTTTATTTTGCTTTTGCAATAAGCTTTTCGGATGGAACTCCAGTTGCGATCTCTGTCTGGTTTGGTATGTGGTAAGCAGGATGTTGCTTGCTCCCCCTTACCAAACCAGACAGAGATTGCAACTGAAGAGTTAGTTCTATTCGAAAAGCTTATTGCAAAAGCAAAATGAAATTGACTTTAATTAAAAGTCATATTCAAATTCTGCACCACTTCAAAATTGTTCATCTACACAGAATAGTTTGGTGCTGCATTGCTCCTTGAAATGCATATCGCTTAGCAAAAATCTAGAAGGCATTCACAAAAATTTTGCTTACAATTCATGTAAAATATTTAAAAGAGTATGTTTAGTGCGTAAGTCAAAATTACAAATATTTCGAAAATTTAAAAGCATTTGAAAAGCTAAGTATATGTTTTTTAAACTACTGGTACCCAGTTTGGTTCTGTTAATGGCTTGTTTATGCTGCATCAATAATTTTGTATTGTTGATGTAACAGTATACGCTACAGATTTAGATACATTAAGATGCTGTACCTTATATAACTCATACAACATAGTCCTGGAAGACGATAGTCAACGTTTAGCTGAAGAATTTTTTAAACAAACTTTCATACCTAGGTTGTAACAAATGATCATCTAAAAACTCAAGTAGTAGAAACAATCTTCATTTCTTTTTTTCGGTGCTGCAGAACCACTTGGAAGTTTGAGCGCTTTTTTTCTTTAGCATAGCAATCGTGTAATGTCTTCCATCGTACTGAACATTCCTCAGCTACACATTAAGTACAACAAAATGTAACAAAACTGCTAAACATCTTGTTTGTAACCCAAGGTTGCACCAAGTGACAACTGGCTAACATGTAGTCCACTGTCACCCACTGCTATTGCCCATTAATTACCCGATCCTTTGACTAACAGAAAATCTTTATCAAAAATGACTATAATTCTCCAATAAATAATAAAAGAAGTGTAGAAAGCCTTGCAATCGCTTTGGACAAACACCACAGTAAACCATATGACTACAGGCCACCCAGTAGTGCAATTACTAATCAGTTACAAAGCTAATGTGCTTTGATCTACATTTTTTGTGAAGAAATCAATGCTCTGCGTATAAACTATTCTTAAGAGACTGTTTGGTTCTGATGATGGCCATCGGACAATTGACATGGGTTTACATGAACATAGCTACTTATTGCTGGCATATTACCAAAATGTAAGATTAGAAGTATAGTAGATGGTGTGTGCGTATGGTACAGTACAGTTACATTTTCAGTAAAAAAGCTAAAAGCATGGTACCGGCACGTGGTTACGTACACATCAAAGAAGTCCATAGTGTATAATACATACTGCTAATGCTGATATGGCTACATTTTCGAAGTACTGATGCGTAGTGTGCACTATTTCAATTGCAGGCACGTAGCTAGAAATCTGTAATGTGAGGGGTTGTTTCAGGGGTCTGGGGGGAACAAAGCTCCAGTCATTCTAAACTTTGGGATTTTTTTGCAAAAATAACTAAATTTTAGGCCTATTTTGATAAAAATTAATGCTATTAAAATGTGGCATAGAAATTAGCAGAGCAAAAACATGATTAAACTGGTTGCATAAACAGGCTCTGTTGGAAGTGGTTAATGGTAAAAGTTCAGTTACGCTCAGGTAAAAAAACCATAAAATCACATATATAGTTCAATCAAACTCAAAGGGAGTAATCTTTTTCAACTAACGACTACATGTATTTTATATTGTAGCAAAAGATAATTGGGAGGGCTGATGGAATGAGATCAGAGAAAAGTGATTAGCAATTAACTAATAATACTGAATAGCCAGCCCGCCACCATTTCTGAGCTTATATTTGTTTTGATGAAACCTATGTTCTGCATTTTTCAACAAGCGATCAAATTTAATTGCTTATTTGGTCATTTTTCAAAGTTTTCCTGATTTGTGAGGTAATGAGTCTTATTTTTGACAAATTACCTCCCACCCAAAAAATTTTTTTTTCAAATACTTTTATTTTTGAGTTCATTCCAGTACAAAAGTATTTTCCTTATTCTGCATCTGTGATTTTAGTCGACGGGCCAATGGAAGGCCTTACCACCCCCAGGCTATGCAGTATGCTACTGGTCAAACACCAGATGATACTGTATGCCAAAAGCTTCCAAATTTTAATTCAATGCAAGTCGCAATTGCTGATATTAGACATACCATTGCTTTTTCTTTCATGCTATAATACAATAACAATGCAGTGCATGGTGCTACCCTGTACTGGGCATTAACTTGTTAACAACAAAATTAAGTTTTTTTTTTATATAACAAGTTAAAAAGCTTTGTGAGTTAACTTACTAACAATAACTTTTGTTAATCCAAAGAATTTCTAGGCTACACCATGTGTCCTAATGCCATGGTAATAGAAATAAAAAAATAAAATAAAAAAAAGCTTCCACTCTGTCTATCTTTATTAGAATAGAAATAGTGTACCATAGTAATAGCAATCAGAATGAGTACCAGTATGTGATTTTTATCTCGTATGGAAATGGAATCATGTTATTGGGCATCAGCTGCAGGGTAATATTGAATTTAAAAAAAAATTAACTTTTAACTTTAACTTGCATCACTTTTGTTTTTCAGTTTTAACTTAGGCTACTTAAAAAACTGCTTGAAGATTCTTAGTTGGCAGTGTCTATTGCACCGGCCTGGTGTTCAACATCTAATCACTGCTGCACCAGCGGCGCCACTCTTTTAATTTGCTGTTCAATTTACTATCTCTCAAGCTGGCATTGCTGCCCGAACCCTAACTCTAATCGTAAGGTTTTAGAGAAAAAAAAGAATTAGGTAGCGAAGTAACTCTCTAGCGCTATTTCTGCCAAGTGTATTTGACGGGAATCGATACCCTAACCCTCGGGTAAGCAGGCATGCGTACTTGCCACTACATCATCTGCGCTTCGCATTTCTTGTGACAAAGTGTTGTATTTAAACTGAAGCAATGAGAAAAAAGCAATATAACAGGCTGCCAGCGCAGCAGTGATTTGGTGTCCGAAACCGGACCGGTATTCTAGACACTTCCTTCTTAGTTTTAACAAAGTTAACATTTCTCATTAACTTGCCCAGCACTAGTGCTACCATATACCAGCACCACCAGTTTATATTAACGACCGCATGCAACAACAACCAACTTAGTATCATAACTCTAAAATACATGCAACTTACCAGTAGGTTGTTTTCCAGTAAATCATACCAACAAGGATATCTGATATGTAGGCTACCAACGCACTAGGCCTCTGAGTTCAATTAAATTTTGATTTAAATCCATAATGCAATCACGGTTTGAATTCACCATCACAGTTTTTAGGGTTAAGGCTAGCCTACAGCTGTACTGCACTAAGTACCGGTAATCAACCTGAAAAAAATGCAAAACAATGCTTGCAACTGTAGGCCTACCCTATAATTGGGAAATAGCATGCTGGTAGAAGCTATTGCATTTTGAACTCCACCAGTATCAAACAAATTTTTGCGCTTTGCTTAATGCACCATAGACTAACTACCGGTAAGCTACCGGTAGACTGGCAAAGGCAAAACTAGGAGAGTTGAACTGTTGAAGAGGGTGCCGGTATCGATAGCCAATCGGTATATACGCTACTAAACTGCTCTCTAAACTGACTGCAAAGCAGATGCTATGACCACAAGGCTAGGCCCAGGGCCTATACCAGTAGGCCACCACAGCTAAGACACTGGTACCACTATTTAAAGTTTGCTGCAGTAGGCTACGGCACAGGCTACGGTGCATGCCTTGACCAAAAATGGATTAAGTCTTCAAGCTATTAGCCTAGCCTATACTGTGCCTACAAGCCAGTCTGATTAAAGTCTACTTTACAATCAAGAGCCAAAATGTTTTACTGTGTAATAAAAACATTCTGTTTGGTTTTGATCAATCTTTCACTGAGCACAGTGCATAGTTGATACTTTGAACACCTGAGTAGGCCTATCGCCTTTCCGCCCGCGGAAACGGAAAAAGTTGAAATATTTCAACTTCATTTTTCTTCCGTTGAAAGCGAGAAGTTTTCCGCGCGTGAAAAATAGTAAAAAATCCGCTTTTAGTGAGAACATGCCCTACCAACGGAAAAAACGTTCCGTTTTCCGTTTTCCGGACTAGTGTGAACCGCCTATAATGGTTTACAGAACTGTGGTAGGCCTAATAGTTTAGAGATAGTTAGGCTTAATTAGGCCTAAACTATTTAGAAATAAACTATCTCTAAACTATTAGGCCTCACACAGTTCTATAAACCATTAGGCCTACTGTGGTTTTGGCGGGAAGATCAAAACTCAGAGTTTCCAAAAACTTTTTTCGGGGGACATCTTTTTGTGTTTGTTGAATATCTTTGCAACCGCAGTCCCAAAATTAAAACAAAAAATATAAAAAAATATAGTTCAATTTTAGCTATTGCAAACCACTGGAATTGGCTGGATGATTCACCGCCTTTAATTATTGCTGTTCGCAATTTCCAAAGATTTTCCGATCGCAGCTTCATTAGTGCATTTGAACTCATTTTTATCTTGAAGTTAGATTAGACTGTAAAATGTAACTTCCATAACACAAAATGACCACCATAGCAGTGGATATTTTTTACAATCAGCTCAACAACGTCAATACGTTCTAGAAGCGAGTGAATAAAACGAAATGTAAATTACACGCAAAATGTTAACGAATTAACGGACTTTATTAACTTCCGTTAATTAAAGCTAAAAGTAACGGATTAACGTTAACGGAGGTGTAAAGTTTGTTAACGGACTAGTGGTTAACGAAGCTAACGTTTTGCATTAACTTGCCCACCAATGGTTCTACGTAAAGGCGTAGCCAGGGGGGCCCAGGGGGCGCGGGCCTCCCCAACAGCAATGCCAGCCGCTATAAATTTGCGACCAAAAAGGCTATTATTTTTTCAGTTTCTTTTTCCTGTTTTGTTTTCACTTTGACTGCAGACCGTAAAGACCTTTTATTATTTATCTATTTATATATTTTTTGGTTTTCACCTAATTTTCGGGACAAATTCAGCTCTTCAGTTCACGAAGACCTTTATTTGCTGTGTTTTTGTTTTGGTTTTCACGTTTTGGTTTGCCCCCTCCCCAATCCTTAGTTGGTCTCCAACTAAATTTCGCCCCCCCTCTCCCCCAATCAAAAATCCTAAATCGGACTGTGAAGATTTTTTTGTCTTCACTAATGTGATTTATGGCATGCCCCCCCCCCCCAATCAAAAATCCTGCTACGCCTATGGTCGTACAGGTATAATTTATGTTGCATTTGAGTAGCCACTTTTTGATATGCGGTGTTGCCTGCTTGATATTAGTCGGCCAGGTACTAAAAAACCAGCGTCAAATTTTCCGCTGAGCAATTGTGATACCAGAATACGACACAAAATAGTTTTCGTATCTGTTTTCGCAAATAATTTAGAATATGGTGAAAAAAAAAAAACTCGGAAGTCAAAACTGAATTTTTAAAAATGACGCATTATACTTGACTACAGTGTGCTAAGTTATATTTATTTGCATAGCTTACTAGTGGTAATAGTCAGTGCTGCCATCGTAAACAAAACGGTGAGTAGGCTCCGTAAGCTTCGTTGTAGGTAGTGACTACAGGGTATGCTCCGAAAATTGTCCCGAGTTTTTGGCCGGAATGTAGGTGAAGAACAAAAAAAGGTCTTCGCCTAAATTTAGTTCAATTTACGGCCGGAATGAAGTGAACGCCAACTAAACAAAGAAAAAAGTCTTCGCCAAGACTTGATCCAATTTTTGGCTGAATTGAATGTCGGTGTTGATCCAACGAAAATCAGTGCCAAGCAAGAGCAAACGCGTGATCAGAGAGCGGGAGTCTACCTGAGCCCATTCTGCTAAAAAAATGTAGGTAGGCCGAGCTTGACGGCAGTACTGGTAGTAGTAACGCTTAATTGATATAGGCTACTGGCAGCGGTTTGCAAGAGATGCTGTTAATGCAGATTTGCACTGCAATATCAGGTTATCGTTCACAATTAATTTTTTGTGTGTGCGCAGGTATATAAAAGCTGATTAATGAATATCCAGTCGAAATGGCGAATCGTGGTGTATGTTTTTCCTGGGCCGAATAACTCGGACGATTGTTGACCACAATCTGCTAATGAAAAGAATTCAATTGACTGCAATTGTTTATCTTGCAACACCGAGCAAGACCTTGCATCGAAGCGCTTAAATTTGGGGCTGTTTGTGATTCTGCCAATTAATAACACGTAGAACCCGTTCCATGAATAGTTCAGTTATTTCTTGATTTTTTTTTTTTTTTTTTTGTTGCTGTTGTGCATGTTTATCCTCCTGTACAAATTTGCCCTCGTGGTACCGGACAGCGTCAGACTCTAAGTATTGCACGATCCGAGCGCTTTTTATTGCATTGAGTAGGCTACTTTGGAGGAATCCTCACCTGCTTAAGTTTTTAGTAATCCAATATTCCTGTGGAGTTCTTCCAATTCTTGTCCACTGAATTTGCTGGTTGTTCGAAGCCACCTAGCAGAGATAATCGTTCTAAAGCGCCTTATCCAAGGACATAACAATGTAACCAGGGTACGGGTTGAACCCAAATCATGCAATCAGAGTCGTCGTAAAAACGACATCTTTACCCTCTTGGCTACGTTGTTGTTCAGTAACCAGCTCGTTTGACTTGCTAATGTGTAATAAATATATTTTTGTTGTGCTGTGATTTAGAAGTGCTCATGTTATTGTATATCGATTAATTCTTCCTGAATTATTGTTGTGGTTTGAGACCAGGTGTCTGATTGAGGTAATATTGCATGCAAATGCAATTAGCGGCACAGCGAATAAGTGCATAGCATAATTGGCATGTTTTGCTAATGCATTGAAAGGCGGAAAGTTTAGTGAGTACGATATGGTACGATTATCCCCCTCCCCTCCAAATAAAGCGTACCCAAGTCTATTTATTATTGATAAGCATTCAGGACCGCAGTTTTAACGTGAGTTTATTGGTAAATAGTTATTAACCAATAAGCCTTGTTAATTTTATTCTCAATTTTTAATAGGCCTACACTTTACAGCCCTATACAGATCAAACTAATGCAGCTTTTTCTCGAAGATTCATATTGGTGGACTGGTGGTGTGACGATTTCTCCTCAATTTAACATCGTATTAAAAGGGCGTTCAAGTCAAGTTTTTCACTCTTGACTAATATGTTGGAATATGCCTATACTGCATTCTCACTAAATTTGAAGTTTCTACGTCTTCCCGTTTTCAAGATATTGCAGTTCAAAACGAGCAGTTTTCCACTTACTTTAGTGTAGCCATTTTATCAGTATTGTGACAGAAGATTAACTTTGGGAAAGCTGGCGTACATTTATTGAAAAGCAGTTAATTTTACAGTTCTAAACCTGCGCTTTGTTTTACAACTCTGCCGCAAAATATTTATTGAGAATCAAAAACAATCAGTAACTTTTTGAAATTTTGTTTCTAATTGGCATCCCTGCCAACATTTTTTACGGGAGAAAAAGCCTTTCTAAAGAGAAATCTAATCTGCTAACCAGAGGTGGAGTCCTCGAGGACGTCCTTGGCCTCGAGGACGTCCTCGAGGACAGATTTTGAAGTCCTTGGCCTTGGCCTCGAAGGTCAAGTCCTTGGCCTCGAGGCCTCAAGTCCTCGAAAATTGGCCTGTCGTCGGCTCGATGACAGCAGTATTTTTTGAATTGTTAAAATTTTGTGGAGCGCTTGAAAAATTTTTTGGAAAACGTTTTTTTGTGGAGATCGCTTGAAAAATTTTTGTAAAGACCTTTTTTTTTTGGAGAGCACTTGCGCTTGTGTCCTTGGTCCTTGGCCTTGAGCTTTCCTGTCCTTGGCCTCGAGAGTGTCTGTCCTCGGAAAGGCTGTCCTTGGCCTTGGCCTCGAATTTTTTTTTGTGTCCTTGGCCTTGGTCTCGAGCCTTGTGTCCTCGACTCCACCTCTGCTGCTCACTCTCACGAACGGAAGGTTGTAGAAAGCTCAAATTTTGTGAAGTTGGTCATCGGATCTGTCAAAATTTTTTGAGAAAAATCGAGGAAAAAATTTCTGACCTGAATGCCCTTTGAAAGCAAAACTAAATGAAAATAATTTTAAACGTTGGGTAAACTCATTGAAACCAGCCTTAAATGATAAAAATCATTGAATTCGCTCAGCGATTCGGAGCACCGCCACCAGACTTCATCTTTAATGCACGCGAATTTTTTTGGTCTTTTTACCACAAACGCATTTGGAGTTTCGTATATAACAGTAGAAAGATGAGCACTCAAACTGTAAAATATTGCATGGGGGGAGGGGAGGGCGTTTTCGCAGCTGGATCCAGAACTGAAATGACAAGATTTCAGGGCGGAAAAAAAACTAAATATTCACGCTCAGAATGAGTGATGACCAAAAACAGATCTTTTCAGCCATTTTTACGTCCAAATTGTATGTAGGGCAAGCCAAAGAAAGAAAACAACCAGGACGCTTTCTGTGGGGGGACGCGACTCTCGAGTTTCTTCTACAATTTAAGTACTGCATGAGAAAAGCTGTAGTCAACGTTTAGTTGTGAGTGATCGATCAGTCAACAAACCGTTTATCAATAAATTTACATTGCACAACTTTTTTGCTACTTCTATTGGGTTCGTCGTGCTTTACATTAGTTACATCGCATTGGAGTGGCTCGAAAAAATTGTACCCCGTTCTCTACTGCTACCGCTGCCTTACAGTAGTACCATAGTACTATACCTTCATAAAGATAGCGGAAAGTATCGTACTCCGCCAGTTACGGTGGAACCCGCGTAAAAATCGGATAGTCGCTTGGTGCCTATACTATTTTTCAAACCTTTGAAACGAAAACGAAGATAATTTTTTTTTTTGCCGATCAGCTATTTTTCATTGCGGAATTGAAATGGAGACGAAAAATAATTTAAGGTCTTTTAGACCTGTTTTTCCCCCGACATTTCCGTGAAGACCAAACCGGTTGGAATAATTATAAAACCGTTTGGAATATTGATAGCAAGTGTATTGCTAGTTTTTGTGGAAAAGCAAAAAATATGTTTCCATTTATCTGCAGAATTTATTTTATGCTTTTAATCTACATTCGTGCAGTAAAAAACATATAGCATAGCCTACTTATTTCAGTCGGTTTCAAGAGTTATCGATAGCAAAAGCGCGATAATAAAGCAGTACACAAGAATTGCTTCGATCAAAGTGTTCATTTCTTGGAAGTTTTCGTCTGACACTTGTCAAGAAAAAACCGTTAGAATGGAGAGCGTAGAAAAAAGAACGATTATTTATAGGAAGTCGAGCCGTGGTTGGCTGGAAAAAGACCAATGAGAGAGCGTCATTAGTGTACAATGTTTAAGCTGTACAGGAATTCTTTTTGTCGGCAAAAGGCAGAGTTAGAACCAGTACTTAAATTACAGGGGGGACGCGTCTCCCCATCGAAATTCAGCATCCCCCTATTAAAATTTAGCGACTCTCACACCAAAAGATTCCTGGACATTTGGACGAAAAAGTGGTATGTAATTGCAATCATTACATTACTACGGCCGAAGTTAGTACCAATTTACGGCGAAGACCTTTTCTTTCTTTTTTTTCTTTTTGGTCTACACCAGGTTTTGGTCGCAAATTCGCGAAATTCCGGACCAGGTTTCGGCGGAATCTTTATTTTTTTGGTCTTCACCCGGATATGAGTGAATTCGTTTGATTGTGTCTGCTATCGGCTACAAAAGCGTCCCCCCATGCAACATTTTACGGTTTGAATGCTGGTTAGAACGTTAAAAGTGGCTTCAGGAGCAAAAAGGAGAGCGACCTTAGGCAACAAATGGAGATCACAAAGTTGAGCAAAATCCTGTCCGTGCAAACTCTCAAACATAGAAAAGATTCAAGCTCAGCAAAATATTACAATTTTTGTTAAATTTGCACTCCTGATTTGTGGTTTTGTCCAACGTACGGTAGCCTTGACGGAAAGGACGGGTTTGACCCGGTGATTCGAACCACCCGCAAATTAATGGGGTCAGCAAAGCAAAGTTTTGGAGACCGTTAAGTGCATTTCAGTAGTACCTGCGTATTCAGTAAGAAAAAAACGTCATCGACTCAATCAAAGCTTAGGCTATTCTTTATTCGAAAATATAACATCTAATTATTTCCGACAACGATTATTTTTAGCAGGTAACACGTATACAAATTTAACCACTTCTTCGCATACGTAGAATAAATGGATCAAAATGCATTTTTCTCTGATATGAAATGATTGCTAGAGAAAACAAATTTACGAAAATAAATTTAATTTACTAAGGTTCTAGTCCCTTGGGCTAAGAAAAATTACAGCGTAATTCAGTGGTTTTCAACCGGGGGCCTCGTGACATTAAGCAGGGAGCGCGGGACATTAGTCAAAACAATCTCCTTGCTTAGACTTCCATGGAAATTTTGGGAAAACTCCTTTCAAAATGAGGTGAAGACTTTTTTTTGGTCTTCAATGGAAATTCGGAAAAAAATTCTTTCGAATTGTGGTGAAGACCCTTTTTTTGGTGTTCAATCGGTTTCTCATTGGAACAGACAATATTTCATAGCCGCGCAAGGAGCCACTGGTGTTGAAAGTCTCTAGAAGGGGCCACAGACCATCAAAGATTGAGAACCACTGGTGTAATTGTGTATAATTAAATATGTGGCGATATCAAGACCCAATATAAATTCCGCGTTTGAAACCCAACACAAAGAAATACAAGAGTTTCTAAGCAAAATAGAGCACAGAATAGCCAAAAACGACCAGAACTCAAGCGATTCGCTGCAAGATCTTACACAATGTTGTAGAATAAGCAACTACACTTCATTAAATTTGCTTCACCAACAGATCGAGGTCCACAATCAATGCAAATCATTCGGCTAAGGAAAAACATACACCCCGGTCCGCCATTTTAATTGGATATTCGTTCAGCGTTCGTAACCTGCACACACGAAAAGTTTGAGCCAACGATAACCTGATATTGCAGAGCAAATTTGCACTAACAGCATCTCTTGCATACCGCCGTGAGTAGCCTATATCAAATAGACGTTATACCGGTACTACAACAATTGACATAATAAAACAAAATTTTACTGTGTTTTAATTATCTCGGCATGCATTTTTTCAATGTTTTTTTATTTTTTATTATGTCAATTGTGAATTGGAGCAAATAAATTTCTTTCTCTTTTTCTAACCATTAGTATTAAACTAAATAACTATAAATTAGTACCGGTACATTTCTTATAGTCAATAAGTCACGTATACCCTGGATTATTATTTTTTAATTGATAATACGACTGAACTTTTTTTTTTTACTCTATTTTAACAAAATTACTGTAATAGGTCCCTTACGTACCTTGTTTTCTGTTATCCGTCCAGCACCTAATAAGTTGCATTTGCAGTTCGCACACAATACCATTCTTTTCTGCTTCTAAATCATTAATGAAACCCTTCATATTACAAGTGTCCATTTATTTTCCAATACCTTTCTTCAAAATAAAATGCACCATTCTGAAAAAAATATTTTTGCATTACACGACGTTTTCATTCACAAAAACCTCTGATTTCCACAAACACCCAATAACGCAATTTGTCAGGAAGGAGAACACCAATAAAAAGGCTAACAAAAACTAAAGGTTTATAAAAAATTACTCAGCAGTCAGGTAAACAAAAAGATTTTTTTACCTCAAAATATTAAACAAAAAAAAAACAAAAAACAATTAAACGCAGTAACGATATTAACAGAATTTATAGCGTAAGGAAAGCTGCAAAATGACTTCTAATCGCCAGTTCAAGGCTTCATTTTTATTTTTACAGCCTCCAGCTGCTGTTTGGTGGATGACAAAGTCACAGCCTGACCTTTAAGGTTATAATTTGATACAAAAAAGCATTTATGGCCATTGTTGATTTAATTGTCTAGAACCTATTTCAATACCTAATCATGATCCAGAGTCTAGACTATATTAAACAATTTTCAACCAAATGCAAAAATGAATTTGAGCCACTTTAGTTTTCAATAAAACTTAGCAACAAATAAGGCTGACTATTTAAATGAACTTTTTAAGAACAGCCAGCCTAAATTAAAAATTTATTGCTTTCAAAAACAGACTGCAGTCTTACCTCAACAATCAATAGAAGTAGAAATATTCATTTCATGTAGAAGCAATTACATAGTTTGCATTCAAAGTATGTTTTCTGCTGCTTGATATTAATTGAACTGTCAAACATAAAGATAAGATTCATTTCAAATGCGTAAGAGTTAGCCTAAAATATCGGTACCTAAAAAAATATAATCAAACCGTTAAAGATGGTATAGCTTTCATTACTTTGAAAAACAAAAGCCATAAGACTATGTTAAGTTTGAGCAGCTTTTCGCTAGCGGTAATTATTTTGTTTTCGTAGTCCTAATTTTGCTCAGAGCCATTTCAACAGTCATAGCCCACACACAGTATACAGTACAGCACCTTAGGCTCACCTAAATCTCAAGAGAAATCTAGCATGCTAGCACGAAGACATTACTAGCAATAAAAGTTTTTTTTTTTCACGGCAAAAATATTTTTTGGCTACCGGTATTGTCAGCTATTCAATCATTTATTTTTTACTTTTGACCACTACAATAACAGCGAATGGATACCAACACAATAACACGTAGGGTCAAGAAAAGAAAGTAGCAACGCAACGTCAAAAAAGTAAAAAGACCAACGAAGTTCGGTCGAATATAGTACCAAATTCCGCGGGAATAGTGATTCAGAAGAAAAAACACTTCAGGTTTCGGCGAAGACGTTTTTTTTTTATCTTCATCTAATTTCCGGCGAAAAAAACACTTCAGTTTTCGGCGAAGACCTTTTTTTGGTCTTCACCTAATTTTCGGCGAAGACCTTTTTTTTGGACTTCACCTAATTTCCGGCGGAATAACACATCAGTTTTTAGACTCTCGGCGAAGACTTTTATCTTTTTTGGTTTTCATTCAATTTCGTAGACGAAATTATGTAATCTTCACTGAGGTTCAGTCAAGGCTGCAAAAGCGTCCCCCCATGCAAAATTTTACAATTCAAGTACTGGCTACAGCCATGTCCCTGAAAGCGATATAAATAGGCTAGGCTACCGGGACCGGCATAGGCCAACGCAATAGCCTAATTACGAACTCGAGCGGCAATTAACAATTGCCACACCTCAATAGTCATTATTCCACTTTTGCTGTGTAAAGTAGCTTCCAATCTACATACCGTATTTACTCGTTTTGTAGCCCGGGCCCTTATTTTTTTCAATCAAACTCACTACCGGGCCCTTATTCAAACGGGCTCTTATTCAAGCACAGGCGCTTGTTATTTTTAAAGTAAAATTATGAACAAAAATTATCGTTGAAGACAAATATTTCACGACATTAATCCTTTTTTTATGTCAATTTTTTCACGTCAAACGCAAATTATTGACGTCTTAAGAGTAATTCCCTCATATTAATTTATATCACTAGCAAGAAATAACAAATCAAATTTATATTTATTCAGCAAGTGGTACGTTCTCTACCCCTGAAAAATCAGCTTTTACACCGGGCGGGTATTAAAGCACGGGCCCTTATTTATTTTTTTGTTCTGCTCACACGGGCGGCTATTCAAACGGGCCCTTAATCAAGATCGGGCGGTAAAACGAGTAAATACGGTACACTCACTTCGTTTGCTAAATCAATAACCCTTCAGATTTTCAGATCACAAAACCTATCGCAGACACATTGCTTCAACCAGACCTGAACGAGGTTTGCATCGTTGCTAATTTGCTTGTTGCTATGACCCGTCGATATGCGTCACACCGCCTCCAGAGGGCGTAAGTGACAAGTTCTGTTTCATGTGCGCTAGCAGACTAGTATATAAAGACAATGATTTAACATAAGTTATAATACAACAATTACTCTAATGACAGTATAGCTAACGGAAAGTTACAATGTGAGGTGTGTTTGAAAAGTAACGAGACTGGGTCTATAAATGTTTTATTTTTTTTGACAATTAAAGTTTACAACATTTCGCCTTTAAAGTAATCTCCTTGGGTTCAAATGCACTTTTCCAATCTCCTCTGCCACGCTTCCACGCACTCCTGGAAGGGGATTCCTCTGAGGTCGCTCGGAGTGTGTGTTTGAAAAGCAACGGGACTGGGTCTATAAATGTTTTACTTTTTTTGACAAGTAAAGTTTACAACATTTCGCCTTCAAAGTAATCTCCTTGGGCTCATCCTTCGCACCGAAAAAAAAAAAGAAGCCAAAATTCTTAATTTCATCAAATTTTCACAAAACGGTCGTAAATAAAGTGCCTTGACGGAAAAACGTGCAAAAAAGAATGTAGTTGTCACAGAATGCTAAAATTTGGTTTTTGAAACGATAAGACTGTGGCATCATAGAAATCAATGCTTTTTTCTCTGCAATAAAAATTGTTTCTGCAGGGTGCACACTGCACAGTCCCGTTATTTTTCAAACACACCTTGTATATTATCAACAAATTGCAAAGCATCTTTACGCAATGAGATACATCAAAGAAAAATAAATAAAAACAGTGAAAAAGCATGTTTTTTGATTTTACTTGAAAAATTGAACAGCTATAGGCTTATATAAAGTATTGAGAGCAGATAGAAACTTCAATATTCTGCATGTTTAGAAAAAAAATTTGCATCTAGCATGAACGGTTACAGACTTATGGCCATTTTTTAAATTTTTGTCGTGTTGCCATCAAAACGTGCATTGAAGAGGCATTAAACAAAAATTTAACCAAAAAATTTTGGTGGTAAATTAAATTGGGAGTAGAACCACAACTTTTGGATGAGTTTCTAAGAAATTGAAGAAAGTCACCAATATTTGGTACAGCTTACTGAATTGTGGATAAATCCACGACTGCAGGATTAGGCTAGATTTGAGATTGTGTTGTAAATAGTCCAAGCTCAATTAAGTGAAATGTAAGAAAATGGCACCTAGGAAAAGATTCGCTGCAAAAGATGATTACCAGCAACTTCCAACTCATCCAACAAAAGCTCAAAGATCATTGAAAAAGTTTAAAATTGCTCCAAAACACTTTGTGTTCCTTTCCATTGGCCTTTGTAAGTAGCATAACGGTACTGCTCCGATTGCCAATTCATTGGTTATAAAGTATGTATTGTATATACAATGTCACCAGTTTTTGTTTTTTTCTTGAGTGAGGTGTTGATTCCATCTATGAAACAGACTACAAAAATCATGTAATTGTCAGTGTGTTGCACACAGGGATTTGGAAGTGGCAAATTTTCATGGGAGCTGGAAGCAGTAAAACAAAGGGGCACCACTTCTGCTTCCACTATGGCCATTCATATTGAACATCAAAAACTGGAATGTGGTGAATTTTTCGTGAAATACCTGTATATGACAAGAAATGAATGTTCGATAGACCATTGTTTGCAAATAAAGATTTAAAAAAGCTTATGGTTCACTTAGATCCCGGCAGGCCCTACCCCTATCAACTCAAAGATAAACCATGTAGCCCAACTCATTTCTAAAACTAGAAGTGTTAAAAAATTCCCTATTTTGGTCCTAAAATTTAACCATTTTCTTGAAATAAAAATGGCTTCGCCCATTTTTTGACACATTTGGTATCATACTCGTATAACACAGTATTCACCAACATAAACAAAGTTTCCAGCACCAGCATTTTGATTTCTGTCACTGCGATAATATACTCTTGAAAATCAGAGAGGAGAGCATTGTAACATTTCTGATCTCTCAAACAAAGCTTAACATTATATGACTTTTTAATAATCATGAAGCTATAATGTAATGTAATGCTTGTCTTAATTATTGTTACAAGAACCGTTTGCTGCTAGCATTATTTTGGTGTGGTAGTAGTACAGTGTATAACCGCATAATTGTTGCAGTGTTTTTGTTTTTATTTTGCTATTGTGAAAATATACGGTACGTTGCTAGCAAAAATTTGGAGCAAACCTCATACACTAACAAGTTATTAAAAAAAAAAGAAATTGCAAATATGGAAGCTTCACCCCACCGCTACCTAATCAAAGCCAAGTGAAGATTTGCGCTTAACTGCACAGACAATTGAAACAAGTTATTATCCCGAGCGCTTGGAAGTTTGTCCCCAGACCCTAAATCATCGTTCATTATTTTAAATTTCTGAATAAACGCATTCAGAGAAATTTGCATCAGCTTAAACACAATGACCATGTGATTGGACTTCTTTGCTTTAGAGCCGTCCAATCCGAATTCCTGACTATGCCCATGCATAGACACAAACCACTGAATACGATTATATGATGTGGTTTTATATGATGTCTTTAAGATGATGGTAACGAAGTTGTTTTATTTCGATGTATTTGGAAAACAATTGCCTAAATATTTTATGATCAGGAAATTTTTAGCAAAAATTACATCATCAAGTGGCGGAAGCACTAATGTGGAACCTGAGTTTATTCAAAAATTGCCGCTTCCACATCCCTACTTGCAAATATGCATTTGAATTGATGTGATTGCATGATTGCTACCAGTGATGGAGTTGAGTACACAACTTCAGAGTACGAGTACCGCAAAAAACTTCGAGTACGAGTACTGATATTGAAAAATGTACTCGAGTACGAGTACTGTAAAAAAGTTCGAGTACGAGTACTTTTACAAGTTTAGAAAAAGAAATTTTTAAGTTGTAACAGCTCAAAATTTGTCGCAAAAACATAAACAAATACGTTTTTTTTCTGTGAGTGAGATGTTAAGAAGGCGCACAACTGCAGGCGACAATTTTCTGACAAGTTACACACAAAATTACTGCTATATTTTAAAGAAATTAGGTACCTTGACATTGAAAACAAATGTACGTTTTTTTGTGCGTCGGAAAAAACCGTGGCTTGCAGAAGCAGCAAATTGCTCATTGTTGCAAGGTTCTGTTGAAGCCGCAGAAAAATGTTTAACTCTAAAACCAAGCAAAGAATTAATTTGAAATTTTTGGTAAAATTCAAGCTTTGATGGTAGTTTATGACAAAGAATGCATGTCAAGAACCCGTGTTTTTGAATGGCACAAAAGATTTCATGAAGGCCGGACTGATGTTGAAGATGATGAACGTTCACAACGCCCAATCATATCAAAAACCACTAACAATAATCGAGAAATTGAAAAAATTGTCCGAGAAGATCGTCAGCTTAGTATTCGACTGATAGCAGAGAGGATGTCCATTGACAAAAAAACAGTGTGGCAAGTACTGCATGAAAATCTGCATATGACAAAGGTCTGTGCGCAAGTTGTTTCAAAGCTTTTAACTAGCGATCAAAAAAAAAAAAAAAAACGCAAAGAGATTTGCGCTGACATTTCAAAACAAATTGAAGAAAACCCTAAATTTTTAGACAGTGTGATTACTGTACCTGCGATGAGAGATGAATTTTCCAGTACGACCCAGAGACAAAGAGGCAGTCCATGCATTGGAAAACTGCAAACTCACCACGAATTAAAAAAGCAAAATCAAAATTCAGGCAATGTTAATTGTTTTTTTTTATGTTAAGGGTGTTGTCGTGTTCTTTTTTTTATGAAAAGTCGAATGAAACGCTGTGTTGATGCTAAGGAAGAATACATCAAATTAATAGGAAACAAAATAAAATGACCTTTTTTTCTTCAATAACATTGCTTTATGTCACCAATTTTGTTATTTAATAGCGACACTTCGTATACCGTATGCTTCTTTCAATCACAAATAAGCTTTCAAAGTCCTTTACTACAAACATGATTATCCACAACAATTTTTTGAGAGCTTTTGCGATTTAATGCTATATTCCACAACAATTTTTTGAGAGTTTTTGCGATTTAATGCTATATTTCATTAACATTTAATCATAAGTGGGCAAGTTAATGCAAAACGTTAGCTTCGTTAACCACCAGTTCGTTAACAAACTTCACACTTCCGTTAACGTTAATCCATTATTTTCGGCTTTGATTAACGGAACTTAATAAAGTTCGTTAATTCATTAATATTTTGCATGTAATATGCATTTCTTTATGTTCACTCGCTTTTAGAGCACGCATTGACGTTGTTGAGCTGATTGTAAGGAAAAATTTTTTGCTATGGTGGTCTTTTTGTGTTTTGGAAGTTACATTTAGTCTAATCTAATTTTTCAAAAAATGCACTAATGAAGCTGCAATTGGAAAATTTTTGGAAATTGCGAACAGCAATAATTAATAGACCTATGAGGCTGCAGCTTATTATTTGCCACAAAAAGAGCTCTTTTCTTCGCTTTCTTGTATAAAGCTGGTGCTAATACGCAACAAGTGTTACCAGTGCCAACTGGTTTGTACCATTATGATAAATGAATGGTGCAAGATATTAACGATAAAAACCATAGGTGGGCAAGTTAATGCAAAACGTTAGCTTCGTTAACCACTAGTCCGTTAACAAACTTCACACCTCCGTTAACGTTAATCCGTTATTTTCAGCTTTAATTAACGGAAGTTAATAAAGTCTGTTAATTCGTTAATATTTTGCGCGTAATTTAGATTTCGTTTTATTCACTCGCTTCCAGAACGCGTATTGACGCTGTTGAGCTGATTGTAAGGAAATATTTATTGCTATGGTGGTCTTTTTGTGTTTTGGAAGTTACATTTTACAGTCTTTATATGATTTTAAAATAAAAACAAGTTCAAATGCACTAACGAAGCTACGATCGGAAAATGTTTGAAAATTAGTGAACAGCGATAATTGATAGACCTATAAGGCTGCAGGTTATTATTTGCCACAAAAAAGAGCTTTCTTCACATTCTTCTACAAAACTCGTGCTAATATGCAACAAGTGTTACCAGTGCAAACTGGTTTGTACCGATGCGATGAATAAATGGTGCAAGATATTAACGATAAAAACTTTAACGGAAGTTAACAGAACTTAGCGGAAGTTACTTTAGTCTGTTAACAGAACTTAACGGAAGTTAATTTAGTCCGTTAACATAAAAAAACTTTTTAACGGATTAACGATTTAATGAAAAAGTTAGCTTTGTAGGTAGCGGATTAACGATTAATGGACTTGTACTCTCCTATGCATTTAATTAAAGACTATACCAAAAACTTGTAACACTAAACTGCAAATGACGTAGTAGTAAATGTTCTTGAAATAATGCTACATTTCAAAGGAGGTGACTAAGTAATGTGAGCATAAAATAACAGAGATGGAGTCGAGGACACAAGGCTTGAGGCCAAGGCCACGGACACAAAAAAAATCCGAGGCCAAGGACAGGAATGCTCAAGGCCAAGGACACAAATGCAAGTGTTTTCCTAAGAAAAAAGGTCTTAAAAAATTTTTTCTGATCTCCAAAAAAAACGGTCTAGAAAAACATTTTTCAGCCGATCTACAAAATTTTAACCATTCAAAAAATAGTGCTGTCCTCGAGCCGAGGACAAGGCAATTTTCGAGGACTTGAGGCTTCGAGGCCAAGTACTTGAAAATGTGTCCTCGAGGCCAAGGACGTCCTCGAGGACTCCACCTCTGTAAAATAATGCTGCTATTTAATATTAGCTACTAGCTACAACTGAAATTTATGATTTATAGCGGTATTTTTATTCTGTATATTTACCTGTTTACTGTTCTATTATTTAATTTCAGGTCTAACATCCATTTTTATAAAATAATCCTAATTAGTGCTTAGTGATATTAATATTTGAAACACATTTTACATGCGTTATCAAAAGACTTGACTTATTATTTTATCAAGTTCTTGCAAAAAAAGTAAAATTTTGCCTACAGCTGCAACTCAGCTACAGAATAATTAAGCAACTACGCTATCTCTATCTGACCTGAATTTAACACTGAAAATATTGCCTCCAAATCTAACTCGATGCTTTTTCGGATACCCCTTCCAATACCACAATAAAACTATTATTTGGGATTGGGAGATCACAGTAATACATCTACTGTAGAAAATATTCAATCAACATTTGAGCTGAAATCGTAAAATGCTAACCCAACTGATGCCGTCTTTGTAACATGGTTTTGTGGTAGCTTCTTTATGCTATTTTATTAGTTTTTAAAAGCATAAACTGATAACACCAAATAAAAAGATCACTGCAGGCTATGTAGCAGATTGTTGGTAAACTTTTGTACAAATATTTCAATATTGAGTTAGCAAATCTAGTACAAGCTAAATTGGCTGTTATTCAAAAATGTTTCTGTACTAAATTAATTTATGGTATTTCAGTCTTCTCATCCTGGTATGAAATTTTATGTAGCGTGGTTTGACAAATAATTTTTTATGACTCTTTATTGCTTGAAATTTACAGTCACAAGGCATCTATGATTGACCATTCCTTTATTTCTAAGCATTAAAGCAAAAGCAAGCCAATTTTGTGCAACATTTCATATTTGTCTTGATCAAACCAACTTCAATATGTGAAAGTATTTTAATATAAATAAATTTTGTCAGATTTCGTTCAGTTTAGCTTTTTTGTGGTATTGCAAATTTCTTCCCAAGTTCTTAAAATTGGTTGTTACTCTTTTTCTAAGGCTGCATGTGACGGATAGGGTGGCTGCCGACTTGAAGACCTAGTGGTCCCGTCGCAGGCACCCAGTCACAGCCATTGCATATTGGGTATTATTTTCAGCTGTATATTTACGTTTATTGATGGTGTGTGACAAACAAATAACTTGAACTTGAACATGCAGCATAGCGCATGACAATGCACTATTTGATCATTTCCAAATTTATCAAGATCTGAAGGTTGTAGTTTAGACATGAAAGTTTTTAGAAATTGTTAGTGAAACTTGAATAGAGATGGTGATCTTGAGTGTTTTACTTTTGATGTTGTTAATGTGTTGTAAAACATATGCTTCAGAAATAGTTGCACTTTAAAGCAAAACTAGTGTTACTGGTTTGCAATACTTTCTAAACTATAAACTTGCATCTACTTGTCCGATATGAAAATTATGGTGCTTATGTTTAGTGTTGTTTTGCATCCTTTTGTTTCTGCTGATCTTGGTTCTTCGATAAATACATAATTCATTAAAGTCAATATTAAATGGTCCTACCAAGCATTGCAAAAAAAAATTTATGATGCCAATTCGTTAGCTCACACTGAAACAATTCTCTTGGGTAAGAAATTGAAGTTAGGAAATGATTCATATAAGGTAGCAGCATTGTCCCCTCAACCTTATCTCGGTTGTTCCTAAATAGCTACAGCAAGGTGTAGGTTTGATAAAGCACGCTTTAAAAAATTTAACATTTTGATATAAGATAATTTTTTATGTTTTAAAAAGTGATCCTAACTTCCTTTGAAAAAAATTGATTTCTGAACAGATGCCACTTAAAGATGTTAATGCCATCATTAATCTAGTAGCTGTGCGTTTGAGCTAAACTGGTAAAACTCAAGAGCCCATAAATTTTCTCAACTTATTTTCAAAACGTTGTATAATATATGCATAGGGTAAAAATAGTCCTAGGGGTCATTCTATGCTAAACGTCCTGATTTTTCATAATGTCCCAGATTGACCCTCTTCAAATTTATTCAAAATGTGTTAAAATTTTGTATGGCATGATTGATCTTCACACTGAAAATTTTAGCTCAATATCTCTTGTACTTTAGAAAATATGACGATTTTAAATTTGCTACCCCCTCGCGATGGCAAGGGCTTGGTCATTTTCAAAAGTGCATTTATCCAAATAAAAAAACAATGAAAAGCTGGTTTTGGGTGAATTGATCAACTTTCAGCTATATTTCATACAACAAGTATCAAAATGGCTCAGGCTTATAACATGATAGAAATAGGGGGTGCCAAAGTGTTCACATTTTGACCAGAGAACAAAATTTTGGTCAATTTTGAACACCTGCATCTCTTATATGAAGTATAGCATTGCTCTCATTTTTAGCATGGTAGCTCCCTACCTACTTGACATCAACCTTACCAATTTGAAACGAAAACACTGCTTTTAAAAAAAAGTTGTTTTGCTTTAAAGTATGGACCAGCGGCAAAATTGCAAAAAACACGCCATCTCGTGGTGGAAAAATGGCCCCATCAGACACTGTTTTCAAAAAAAAATTTTAAGAGTGGAAAGAGGTTTTCTCAAAGTACTTACACACCAAAATTCAAGTTTGTTCTGCACCTGTAAAAGGATGAGATTCAATCACCTTTCACCATTATAATTTTCTCTTAAACTTGCAAAAACAAATGAAAAAATTATCCTCGACATAGAATTTAGATGAAATTTTGGAGTGTTGTTCAAGAACTTTCAGCCTTTTTAGGCTCAATTGATTACAAAAACTTTCAGCCTGTTACTGCTTATTGTTTAGATCCAATTTTAGCTCAAATAAGCCCCTAGATGGCATACTTTGGTTATGTTGCATGTGTTTTTACTTTCATATAACTCGATCATTTTTAGTAGCTTGACATAACAAAATTTTGTTACAGGCCTTTTATACATAGAGGCACTTTATACAAAAGCTATGTGAGAAATGCTCTAACGCAGAGATGGGCACGATCTTGATCTTCAAGATCAGATCGTGATCTTCAAGATCAAGATTGTGATCTGATAAAGGATTTTGTTCTTGAATAAATGTCATGAAAAAGGATTTTGTTCTTGACCGGCAGAATGTCCATGTGGCAGATGCGTCCGGCTTCAATGGCAAATCTTGTGCGGGAGACTGGGTTCGATTCCCACGTCAATCAAATCTAATACTAATCACCAATGGCCCGCCACTGCAGTGATGTTAAATTGTGTGTCCGTAGCGTTTTGAAGCAGAGATGGGCCCCGCAAGCTCGCAGCACCCATAAAGGGTATTTAAGCGAGTAAGACCTAATAAAGATTTGATACTTTTGATTTGATTTTGTTCTTCAATTTCGTTGTTGTTATACAAAGCTAGCAAAAGTAATCTAAAAGGGTTTTTGGCTACAAAAAGTTTGTCAGTGTCAAATGTCATACGTTATTGGTGAAATCAGCACTACCATAAACCATTGATAGTCAATACTGATACAGCATTTAACATTTATAGCTTACCTCCCCCCCGTCATCACCGCTACCTCTCTTTGAGTACTAAAAGTAAACTGATCTTGATCTTCAAGATCACGATCTTGATTTTGATCTTCAAGATCACAGTGTTTGGGTGATCTGATCTTGATCTTCAAGATCACCAAAAGGTGGTGATCTTGCCCATCTTTGCTCTAACGTATGGTGCTGAATGTTGGGCATTGAAGATGGAAGATGAAAGGAGGCTGAAGACCACAGAAATGAGAATGTTGCGAATGATGTGTGGGAAAACCTTGAAAGATAAAATGAACAATGAGAAGATTCTTGAAATAACGGGTGTAGTGAGATTGGAAGAGTTTCTGAGAGAGAAAAGGTTGCAATGGTTGGGACATGTGGAAAGAATGGATGAAAAAAGGGGTCTAGTAAAGGCTGTAGCGCCGTTTTGTTGTTTTTCTTATTTGTTTATTTATTTACTTTGTGTGAGTTTCAAACCCAGTTTCATTATTTTCGTTAATTTGCATTTGGAAGCCACGACTCGTTCTTCAAGGCAAGTATTTAATCCATTGAATCGTTGCAAATGTTGAAATCTGTTAAATCCGGTTGCCATGAAGATGTTCTTGTTTCTTTTTATATGACGCAAGTTACTAATTTTCGCTTGACTTAATTGAGAGCAAATTTTAAACTTTGCAAGCTGAAGACTTGCGATGTCAAAATCACTATTCAGTTGAGCATCTGCAGTAAGCAGCGATGATTTTTGTTACTAAATTTAAAGATTGAGTCGACAAAGAACTACAGTGTGAAATTTGAGATATCGCTGCCTTTGCAGCTCGTGTTGAAGACAGCTGGTCTTCCATTAGATTTTCGAGTGCCAATTGCCTTGGTTCCTATTCAGATAGTTCGCTGACTCAATCCTAACAACTATTATTTTCCAACATTTCCCCTTTTTTTTGTGAGCATTAACTGCAGCGAATTTGACATCGGCCAGGCTTCTGTTCAAATATTCAACATTTGATTTGATCGCATTTGGAATTCTCCGTCTGCATTGAAAAATTCATCAAAACTGCTTCCCGTTTTCGCTTCTGCTTACTTATACATCAACAAATGAAGGACGAAATTTCGAACAAGAACAGCGTGTTACGAATTCTTGAGGCAGACAGTAGACAAATCGAATCCATAACAAAGTTTTGATGAATCTAATATTCTTATAACAATCAACTGGAATTTCAAGCTTATCAATATTGCAACTACAAAGCAACTTCGGATAAACAGTAGGACTGAATCTTTATATTTTTCTCAACAAGCGCCCAGAGCAGTTGAAGACGATTGGCTATTTTATGGTCACGTTAGCATTTGTGAATCTATTTGGACTGTGGAAAAGAACTGCAGTAGGCTAAATCCGTTCTCGAGATTGTATTTATTAGCTAAAGGTCTTGCTGTTTGGATTGGTTTTTTATATTTACAAGTGTTGTCGTTTTGCGATTGTGTTGGCTGAGACAAATGGCTGAATTCGTATCTAACTCTGGCAAGTGTGAAAATGAAACCCTAAGTCACGACTGTGATTTTAGCTCTGATAGCGTTGCTAAAGCCATCAATCAGCTTAAGCACACCTTAAATCAAAACTATCTAAGGTCTGAAAAATTAATGGCATTGCGTCAACCCAACACCGACGAACTAAACGATGTTTGGTCGGAAATTGACCAAAATTAAAAGGAATTAATCGAAACAATGACGATCTCTAAGGTTGACTTTAAAGTTGTTGCTACGTCCTCTAAAAATAAAAGCAAATTTGAATTGCGTAAAAATGAGTTCCTTCAGTTCAATTCTGCCACCTCATCCAGTGAGACGCCCTGCTTTTCGCTTCCTCCAGGGTTTAATTTTCAATCTGATTACGACGTTCCAAGTGTTTGTTCATCACTAAGCGCTAAAAGTACTAAATCCTCAAAGATAAATAAATCCTCTCACTCGACGGCCTCGACTATAAGTCTAAAATGTCTTAATGCTGAAATTGAGTTGCAAACCGCACAGTTAGAAGCGGAACAATTAAATGAGCGTTTAAAAGAGCAAACCGCCTAGGCTGATCTCGAAGCAAAATTGTGAGAACATGACGCACAAGCCCAAGTACGCGAGGCAAAAAGAAAAATTGAACTAGCTAAGAAAAAGCGTGAGGTTTTAGACAAGTTTAATGAGAACTGTTCTGTAAAATCTAGCCGAAATGTCTTGTCTAAGCACTGTAAGGTTTCCTCTGAACCCGTTCTTCCATTGACGAACAACAAAAAGGTAAGTATCGGTCAATATTACCCCAGAGGCTTACCCGAAGAGGGTGTTAGTAGCTCTTCTGTTTCTGTTCCTACTATGGTCTCATCCAACATGCCTAAGGTAAGCATTGGTCGAATTATAGAGCAACCTCAGTCGGTCGCAAAGCCAACTAGTACTTTTCTTTTTGCTTCAGCAAAGGCTTATGAACCTACGGTGAGTATGGGTCGCAATTGTCCACTAAACCGACCGCGGGTGGCCGAGTATCCAGTCTCCTGTGCCCTACCTCTTTCCATTACTCAAGTTCCATCTTACGAGCACACAATGTCTGATGCAAGACAATACGTACAGAATTCGCAGTGGGTGACGGAACCAAGATCACTTCTAGAAGTCACTCAGATGACGTCCTACCAGCCCCTCTATCAACATCAGATGACGACTTCCTTCGAACAACAAACCAGTCAGGTAAGTGGCCCGATCAACTCTACTGCCAGTCAATTTGTTTCTTGCTGTTTACCCTCTAATTCTTTGAGAGGCGATATTCTAGCAATGGCAAATAGTTATGGCAGCCCTCGGATCAGTTCCCAAACCTACGGCAATTCAGCCTTGGTTGAGAGCTTGCATCCGACTCTCGATTCTCAGAGAAATGCTCATAATTTTCTCCCTCTACCTGCCGATAATTTAACTTTCATGCCTGGTCAAAGAACCATGCGCTTGCCAGGTCGGGTCAATTATGACAGCATGTTCTTGCCGCGATCGGAGTTTCCCAAGTTTTCCGGAGACCCACTTCAATACCGGACGTTTATTACTAATTTCGAAACTCATGTCGAGTCGCGGATCAAAGACCCAAAAATGCTGTTCTGCCTTCTTACTCAACGTTGTGTAGACGCGGTGAGAGAGCGGATTCAACATTTGGAGGGAAAGGGAGAGCAGTGTTACAATCTTGCTAAGCAAAGGTTAACGAAGGAATACGGTTCTCCTTGGATCATTTCTGACGTCTGTGAGCGAAAACTTAAAAACTTCTATCATTAAGATGCTAAACAAATTAAGGTGATGCTAAACAAATTAAGCAATTTGCCGAACTCCTTGAAAAATCTTATAATATACTGGTTAACATTAATAACTTCGGAAGTTTAAATTCCCTTGACTCGCTGACTGCTTTAGTCACCAAATTGCCTTACGAATTACGGCATCGTTGGGTGAAAAAGGCAGTTCATATTGAAAATTCAACGGGAATTCTTGCTAAATTTGAACATTTTGTCCACTTTGTTCAAAACGAGTCTGATAAATTGAATTCACTTTTCGGTTTACGAAATTTATCAGTTAAAGTTAACAAACCAGAGTTTAAAGTAAAGGCTTCTTCTTATAGCGTCTCGAGTAATAAACCCCACGCTTAAAAAGGAAACAAAATCCTTCCTTAAAACCGGAGTGTGTTGGTTTTGCAATGACACCTCGCACAAGTTATTGGAATGTAAGACATTTCTCAGTAAGTCTGACAAAGACCGTACTTCCTTTGTAAAGAGTCGCAAACTTTGTCTTAAATGTTTAAGTGCAAGACATTGAACCCCAGAGTGCACGAAGGAAAGGACCTGCAACGTTGATGGGTGTAAGGGCGCTTATCATCATACTTTGTTGCACTATCCGAGAGAGATCAAACAAAAGGAAACGTTGTTACGAGACACGAGCTCTGAAACTTCATCAGCTGAAGGTTCCTCGGAAAAGGCGTCTTCATACTCCATCCTGAATCAGCAACCACACTCTGATTCTGATGTTTATTTGTGTGTTGTTCCCGTGTTCATTAGGAATGGGGACAAGGAACATTGTACCTCTGCTTTTTTGGACCAAGGGTCTTCACATACCTTTTGCGATGATCATCTGATTGAGGTTTTGCAAGTTGACGGTTTGCAAAGCAAGATTAGTTTGCAAATGCTTAACGGTCTGACTAAAGATCAACCGACTAGGGTATGCGAACTAGTAGTGTCGGATTTAAATAAACAGTCATCTTTTGTACTACCAAGCGTACATTCAGTTGAAACCAACCATTCCTGTAAAACTGAATGCTATAAAAGGTAAATTCGTAGCAGAAATTCCTCATCTTCGTGATATCAGTTTCAAGGAACTTTGTGGCACAAGAGTTTCGCTCTTGATCGGGGCAGATGTACCCGAGTTGTTTTGCATTAAGAGCTATAGGAAAGGTCCTCGTGGCACACCTGTGTCCATAAAGACTCCTCTTGGATGGTTTCTTCTTGGCTCTTCTCTGTCGCCGTCCTTCAACACAAACTGTAACGTGAACTTTATCCGTAAACGTGACGAAAGTGTCAAACAACTGGTACAAAACATGTGGGAAGCCGATTTCCAAAAGGGAACTGGTGTTCTAGATGTATCAAACTCCAGCAAAGATCGAGAGGCCTTTCATAAACTGACATCATCTATCAAAGCCACTGATGATGGGCACTACCAGCTTCCATTGCTTTGGAAGCAAGAGAAGATTTCGCTGCTTAACAATTTAAACATGGTGAAACAACGACTTTCTTCTTCAAAGGCAAGGCCGTCTAAGGACCCAACTTTAAAAGGACAAGTACACGGAAGTTATTAATTCGTACTTGTCAAAAGGGTATGCCAAGCAAGTGGACTGTGATGTGCAGAACTAGCAGTCGAAAATTGTGCCTGGTACTTGCCTCACCACCCAGTAATCAATCCACACAAATCTAAGATTAAAGTGGTGTTCGATTGCGCTGCGAAATATCATGGTATTTCACTGAATGACCAACTAGTTAGAGGTCCTGATCTCATGCATAGTTTGATCGGCGTCTTGATCAGATTCAGGAAGGGACGTATTGTAATGGCTGCTGACGTCAAACAAATGTTCCACCAAGTGAAAGTAAATTCTGAACACACGGACGCTCTATGCTTTTTGTGGTGGCCTGATGTTGACCTTGCAAAGAGAACCATTGCCACACCAGATGACCGTGCTTATTTTGGGGGCTAAGTCATCCCCTTGTTGCGCGAACTTCAGCTTGAGACAAACGGTCGTCGAATTTGGCCATTTATTTGAACCGTTGATATCAAAGATTGTCTATAGTAGTTTCTACGTAGACGATTGTTTGGTGTTCTTGCCCACTATTCACGAAGCAATTTTAACGCAGCAGGGCTTACTCGAGCTCTTGGCTAAGCGTGGTTTTCGTCTTAGAAAATGGATTACAAACAGTGATGAAGTCTTGCAGAGCATCCCTGAGTCCGAGCATGCTGAAGGTTCCCAAGGGCATCCCTTGGAAGATTCGGCAAGCGAGAGACTTCTTGGAATGCTGTGGAGATTGAAGGATGATGTATTTTCTTTCACAGTGGAAATGCCTCAGAAATCTTTGACTCGAAGAGGAATGCTATCCACATTAGCCAGTTTGTTTGATCCTTTGGGATTTGTGTCACCTGTGATCTTGGAAGGAAGAATGATGTTACGTAACCTGTGCAGGAGAAAGGCAGGTTGGGACAAGGAGGTTACTTCCTCGGAAGCCGAGCGATGGCTCCAATGGATTAACAGACTATCTGCTTTAAATGACTTACACATTCCTCGCTGCTTTAATCCGACAGGCTTTGGAAATTTAAGGTCAATCAAAATTCATAATTTCTCAGACACATCTTTGTTTGCTTACGGAGCTTGCGCATATTTGTGACTCATGGACTGCAATGGTTCTTGTGATTGTTCATTAGTCATTGGTAAGGCACGTCTAGCACCAAATAAAGCAGTGTCTATACCACAACTTGAATTAACGGTTGCAGTTTTGGCGGTGAGACTAAATAATATTGTGGTAAAAGAGATGAATCTTGGTTTTACTTGTGAATTTCACTTTTGGACAGACTCCACGACAGTGGTACACTGTATTTACCATAAAGACAAGCGCTTTCCCACGTTTGTCGCTAACAGGCTGGCTGTTATCGAAAAAGACAACGATGAATCTGTTATCGAAAATGTACCATCGAAGATTGATCCTGCAGATATGGCGTCGATAGGTATTCCTGCAAAAGACTCTGCAAAACTGCAAGCTTGGTTGAGTGGTCCAGAGTTCTTACTAGACTGGAACGCAAGAACTCATAGGGGTGATCAGAGACTTTAAAAAACTTGCCTCCAGGCATTTTCTCCAAAGTTTCTTGCTATTCACGTAGACGCTGGGCTCAGGTTCAATACCTCACCAATCAGTTCTGGCAACGTTGGATTAAGGAATTCTTACCTAATCTTCAGCATAGGCAGAAATGGTTTGATGTGGAGAGAAACTTAAAGGTAGACGATATTGTACTTTTAGTTGAGGACTTGCAGCGACGCTCAAAATGGTTAATGGGGAGGGTTTTGAAAACTTTTCCTGATAGACGAAGTTCAGTACACATGGTGTTGATTAAGACGCACACAAATGTGTTTAAACGCCCCATTGCCAAATTGTACCGCATATTAACTGCTGATCAATGGAACTTCCTATGATGTTTGTTGTCAGTTAGTAAACAGCGCTAAATTATTCATGATTCTAAATGTACCAATAGCACATTTAAGAGGGTAGTGTAGCGCCATTTTGTTGTTTTTCTTATTTATCTACTGTGTGTGAGTTTCAAACCCAGTTTCATTATTTTCGTTAATTTGCATTTGGAAGCCACGACTCGTTCTTCAAGGCAAGTATTTAATCCTTTGAATCGTTGAAATCTGTTAAATCCGGTTGCCGTGAAGATGTTCTTGTTTCTTTTCACATGACGCAAGTTACTAATTTTTGCTTGACTTAATTGAGAGCAAATTTTAAACTTTGCAAGCTGAAGACTTGCGATGTCAAAATCACTATTCAGTTGAGCATCTGCAGTAAGCAGCGATGATTTTTGTTACTAAATTTAAAGATTGAGTCGACAAAGAACTACAGTGTGAAATTTGAGATATCGCTGCCTTTGCAGCTCGTATTGAAGACAGCTGGTCTTCCATTAGATTTTCGAGTGCCAATTGCCTTGGTTCCTATTCAGATAGTTCGCTGACTCAATCCTAACAACTATTATTTTCCAACATTTCCCCTTTTTTGTGTGAGCATTAACTGCAGCGAGTTTGACATTGGCCAGGCTTCTGTTCAAATATTCAACATTTGATTTGATCGCATTTGGAATTCTCCGTCTGCATTGAAAAATTCATCAAAACTGCTTCCCGTTTTCGCTTCTGCTTACTTATACACAGTGATGGAGTCGAGTACTCAACTTCCGAGTACGAGTACCGCAAAAAACTTCGAGTACGAGTACTGATATTGAAAAATGTACTCAAGTACGAGTACCGTAAAAAAGTTCGAGTACGAGTACTTTTACAAGTTTAGAAAAAAAATTTTTAAGTTGTAACAGCTCAAAATTTGTCGCAAAAATATAAACGAATACGTTTTTTTCTGTGAGTGGGATGTTAAGAAGGCGCACAACTGCAGGCGACAATTTTCTGACAAGTTACACGCAAAATTACTGTTATATTTTAAACAAATTAGGTACCTTGACATTGAAAGCAAGTGCACATTTTTTTGCGCGTCGGAAAAAACCGTGGCTTGCAGAAGCAGCAAATTGCTCATTGCTGCAAGAAGTTCTGTTGCAGCCGCAGAAAAATGTTTAACTCTAAAACTGAGCAAAGAATTAACTTTGAAATTTTTGGTAAAATTCAAGCTTTGATGGAAGTTTACGGCAAAGAATGCATGTCAAGAGCCCGCATTTTTGAATGGCGCAAAAGATTTCATGAAGGCCGGACTGATGTTGAAGATGATGAACGTTTACGACGCCCAACCATATCAAAAACCACTAACAATAACCGAGAAATTGAAAAAATTGTCCAAGAAGATCGTCGGCTTAGTATTCAACTGATAGCAGAGAGGATATGTTCATTGACAAAGAAACAATGTGGCAAGTACTGCATGAAAATCTGCATATGACAAAGGTCTGTGCGCAAGTTGTTTCAAAGCTTTTAACTAGCAATCAAAAATAAAAACGCCAAGAGATTTGCGCTGACATTTCAAAACAAATTGAAGAAAACCCTAAATTTTTAGACAGTGTGCTTATTGTACCTGCGATGAGAGATGAATTTTCCAGTACGACCCAGAGACAAAGAGGCAGTCCATGCATTGGAAAACTGCAAACTCACCACGAATTAAAAAAGCAAAATCAAAATTCAAGGCAATGTTAATTGTTTTTTTTTTATGTTAAGGGTGTTGTCGTGTCCTTTTTTTTTGTGAAAATCCGAATGAAACGCTTTGTTGATGCTAAGGGAGAATACATCAAAGGGGAAACAAAATAAAACGATCTTTTTTTCTTCAATAACATTGCTTTATGTCACTAGTTTTGTTATTTAAAAGCGACACTTCGTATACCATATGCTTCTTTCAATCACAAATAAGCTTTCAAAGTCCTTTACTACAAACATGATTACCCACAACAATCTTTGAGAGCTTTTGCGATTTAATGTTATATTCAATTAACATTTAATCATAGGTGGGCAAGTTAATGCAAAACATTAGCTTCGTTAACCACTAGTCCGTTAACAAACTTCACACCTCCGTCAACGTTAATCCGTTATTTTCAGCTTTAATTTACGGAAGTCAATAAAGTCCGTTAATTCGTTAATAATTTGTGTGTAATATACATTTCTTTATGTACACTTGGTTTTAGAGCACGTATTGATGTTGTTGAGCTGATTGTAAGGAAAAATTTATTGCTATGGTGGTCTTTTTGTGTTTTGGAAGTTACATTTACAGTCTAATCTAATTTCAAGACAAAAATAAGTTCATATGCACTAATAAAGCTGCGACTGGAAAATCTTTGGAAATTGCGATCAGCGATAATTAATAGACCTATGAGGCTGCAGCTTATTATTTGCCACAAAAAAAGAGCTCCTTTCTTCGCTTTCTTCTATAAAGCTGGTGCTAATACGCAATATGTGTTACCAGTGTCAACTGGTTTGTACCATTATGATAAATGAATGGTGCAAGATATTAACGATAAAAACTTTAACGGAAGTTAACAGAACTTAACGGAAGTTAATTTAGTCCTTTAACATGAAAAAACTTTTTAACGCATTAACGATTTAATGAAAAAGTTAGCTTCGTAATTAATGGATTAACGATTAATGGACTTGTGCTCTCCTATGCATTTAATTAAAGATTATCTAAAACTTGTAACACTAAACTGCAAATGACGTAGTAGTAAATGTTCTTGAAATAATGCTGCATTTCAAAGGAGGTGACTAAGTAATGTGAGCATAAAATAACAGAGGTGGAGTCGAGGACACAAGGCTTGAGGCCAAGGCCACGGACACAAAAAAAATTCTAGGCCAAGGACCAAGGACACAAATGCAAGTGTTTTCCTAAGAAAAAAGGTCTTAAAAATTTTTTTTGTCGATCTCCAAAAAAAACAGTCTAGAAAAACATTTTTCAGCCAATCTACAAAACTTTAACTATTCAAAAAATAGTGCTGTCATCAAGCCGAGGACAAGGCAATTTTCGAGGATTTGAGGCCAAGGACTTGAAAATGTGTCCTCGAGGCCAAGGACGTCCTCGAGAACTCCACCTCTGTAAAATAATGCTGCCATTTAATATCAGCTACCAGCTACAACTGTAATTTATAGCGGTATTTTTATTCTGTATATTTACCTGTTTACAGTTCTATTATTTAATTTCAGATCTAACATCCATTTTTATAAAATAATCCTAGTTAGTGCTTAGTCATATTAATATTTCAAACGCATTTTACATGCGTTATCAAAAGACTTGACTTATTATTTTATCAAGTTCTTGCAAAAAAAGTAAAATTTTGCCTACAGCTGCAACTCAGCTACAGAATAACTATGCAACTAAACTATCTCTATCTGACCTAAATTTAACACTGAAAATATTGCCTCCAAATCTAACTCGATGCTTTTTCGGATACCCCTTCCAATACCACAGTAAAACTATTATTTGGGATTGGGAGATTACAGTAATACATCTACTGTAGAAAATATTCAATCAACATTTGAGCTGAAACCGTAAAATGCTAACCCAACTGATGCCATCTTTGTAACACGCATGGTTCGATTTCTGTGGTATGTAACTTTAATTGCTTAATAAGTTAAAATTTGCGGCAACTTTCACACGTTTTCTGCAGGAGAAAGGCGTTTGTAGTCAAACAATACTATGCGCTGTCGACCCAATCACTTTACCACATTTCAACGCTTGATTTTGCTCGATCTCACCAATAAAAAGCTGTTCAGCTGAGGTCTGCATGGATTCAAGCTAAAGCAACTCAATAGATTAGCGGGTTTTATTGGCTGCAGTTTACTATCAAAAATTCATTTTGTTTATTACTTTTAGCAAAGACCAAATGTACTCGTGTACTCGGGCTCTTTTTTTGACCGAGTACCGAGTACATTGACCTTCGAGTACGAGTACCAACCGAGTACCTGGGGTTTCGAGTACTCAAAAAATGGTACTCGAGTACTCCATCACTGCTTATACATCTACATATAAAGGACAAAATTTTGAACAAAAACAGCATGTTACGAATTCTCGAGCCAGACGGTAGACAAATCGAATCTGTAAAAAAGGCACTACTCTTAGAAGTTGATGGGACAAAAAAGGAAGACCGAAAAAGAGGTAGAAAGAAGTTCTAGAATGTGACATGACTGCCAGAGGTTTGCAAAGGTTGGATGCTCAAGATCGTGAAAGATGGCGACTAGGCTGCAAAAACCAGCTGACCCCTGTATGTGGGGAACCTCTGCTGGGCTCCAGAAATAGAAGGAAGCACATTTCTGGAGCAAAATGATGATGATGACATTACAAAATTTTGGATATTTATTGTTGTTAAATCTTATTTGGCTGTTAAATATTTCAACAATGCAACTTTAGACAACAGTTTCGTGTTCATTATTGTAAAGTTACCCTGGCCAGCCAAAAACTAAAAGATTGCTAAAAATGATATTTTTTCGAAAGAGCCAAATTCAACAACAGTACATCATACAACAGCATCACAAAAAGTTTGGGGATATTGCAAGCCAATAAATAAGATTATGTTTTATGCTACTGCAATTTGCTCTATAGTATGCAATGCGTCCCACTTTCTTTAGAGCAACTTCATTAATCAAGAGTTCTGTCTGGCAGCAAACAATTCCAAAATGTTATCTTACTCTGAGGCAGCCAACATATAGTTTCTTCCGCTGTATCCTTCTAATTGAGGAGGAGCAATGGTGGTTGACATATCAGTAAATGTTACCCAACACTCATTTTGAAAATCTTGTGGCCATGTCCAAACCAAATGATTTTGCTTCATGAACTTGATATATGCTTACTTGTTTTGATCCAATCTTTCAATTACAGCACCAGTGTACCATACACTGTGCTACAAGCAAGCAACATATTTTCCAGGCTGTAAATTTTAATGTACCGTATATACTCGCCTATAGGTCGTGCCACCATATAGGTTGCATTATTAGTTTTGTGTTAAAAAAGTTTAATTTAGAGTTGACTCGCACATAAGTCACACTGAAAATCTAGGGATTTAAAAGGCCTTTTTCAAGCCTTTTTGCACGGATAACTTTGAAAATTACTGCAATTGGTTGTTTTTTTAGCATTGAACTGCATTGCATTGAAATCGCAAACCCATTTTTTCTCAACAAAGCGGGAAAATCCAACGCACGTTGAGCGGTCGCGTGTGCGCTTATGAAACTGTCTCGCATTGGTAGGTGCCTTATGTGCGTGCACAAGCGCATGCACCTGTATTTGATAGAACCACAGTGGCAATAGCACATTTCCACTACAATCGTGTCTATAACGGCTTGTTAGTCTGAAAATACGGTACTTGCTATAGCCAAAAACTTTCAATTTTGTTTCGACTTGATGACAATTTGCACTTATGTCGAGCGGATTGGTCACACCTATATTTTTTTAACAAAAATATAAGAAAAAAGTTGCGACCTATACGCGAGTATATACTGTAGCTGCTTATGTGACCAAATTGAACTAACGCTATCATCATTGAAAAGTTTCACTTTAGCTCCTTCTTCATCTGATGACAGCCTTTTCATTACTAAAGTTGATTTGGATTGAGGGATAAAGCAGTAATGAGATCTAGTGCCAGAAACAGTTGAACACCTTGAATATCTTTGCTCAAATTCATAAGATTTGATATTGCTAGTAACTTCTTCATCACTCATGCAGAAAAAAATTATTCCAACAATGTTGTGAGTGGCGCATTGAAACATTTGATAAGAATTCAAAATTTGGTGGTTTTCAGTTGCTTTAAGGCTTGCTCTTGCTGCAAGGTGCTTCGTGGTTCCTCCAATTCCATCTCAAGGTGACTTTCTATGACTTGTCACAAAAAACTGCCATTGAGCTTTAATTCCATGGTCAACTTCATGATATCATAAATTAATAAAATTTTTGTATTGGCTAGCTGCTCCGTCACCAAAGTATGCAGTAAGCGCCGCTTATTGTGACCACAGATAATATGACCAGTTTGGTACGGTCTGGAATTTTCTATTTAAAGTGCTTCGTTTGATATGACCAAATTTCGGATAATATGACCAACATTTTCTCCATCTCTCTTATTACTGACAGTATTTTTTTCCGCCACACACTTATAACTTTGCGTTTTGAACATGCATGGTTTCTGTACGCATGCATGCCGCGTTTGCACTATAGTGTGTGCGCTCTGTACCAATATGTTGCTTTGATTAAATGTTACTTGAACTGTTATTTACTTTGTTATGCCATACTACCACTTGTACATATTGTTACATACTGTACTTAATTTTATTGTCACTTGTACTGTTACAGTACTGTATGTTTTACTGCCAACGTAACACTGTTACTGCAGTTAAATGATAAACTTGACTGTATTTGGATTTTTTGTGGCTTACGGAGTCAATTCAAGTGCGGTTATGACGACTTCAGTTTTTATGACCATTTGGATATTATGACCAAAATGGTCTGGTCCCAAGGTGGTCATATTAAGCTGCGCCTACTGTACATAAAATTTTGGGTAGTAGCAGGTAACTTTTCCATGATGTACATTGTAACTTTGCCAGTAAATGCAAGTACAGTGTTTGTGTCATGCCTCATGCAGTCAGAGATGACACAAAAACTCCAGCATTTGAGGATACACAAAAACTTAAGTGCTGAAAACCACCAAATCTTGATCTCTTATTAAATGTTTCAATGCGCTACCCAAAACATTGTTGGAATAATGTTTTCTACATGAGTGATGAAGAAGTTACTAGCAATATCAAATCTTATGAATTTGAGCAAAGATATTCAAGGTGTTCAACTGTTTCTGGCACTAGATCTCATTACTGCTTTATCCCTCAATCCAAATCAACTTTAGTAATGAAAAGGCTGTCATCAGATGAAGAAGGAGCTAAAGTGAAACTTTTCAATGATGATAGTGTTACTTCAATTCGATCACACGTGCAGATACATTAAAATTTACAGCCTGGAAAATATGTTGCTTGCTTATAGCACTGTTGTAATAGAAAGATTGGATTAGAACAAGTATGTATATATCAAGTTTATAAAGTGAAATCATTTAATTTGGACATGGCCACAAGATTTTCAAAATGAGTGTTGGGTAGCATTTACAGATCTGTTAACCATCATTGCTCCTCCTCAATTAGAAGGATACAGCGGAAGAAACTATATGTTGGCTGCCTCAGAGTAAGATAACATTTTGGAATTGTTTGCTGCCAGACAGAACTCTTGATTAATGAAGTTGCTCTAAAGAAAGTGGGACGCATTGCATACTATAGAGCAAATTGCAGTAGCATAAAACATAATCTTATTTATTGGCTTGCAATATCCCCAAACTTTTTGTGATGCTGTTGTGTGATGTACTGTTGTTGAATTTGGCTCTTTTGAAAAAATATCATTTTTAGCAATCTTTTAGTTTTTGGCTGGCCAGGGTAACTTTACAATAATGAACACGAAACTGTTGTCTAAAGTTGCATTGTTGAAATATTTAACAGCCAAATAAGATTTAACAACAATAAATACCAAATTTTGTAATGTCAAGCAACTAAAAATGATCGAGTTATATGAAAGCAAAAACACATGCAACATAACCAAAGTATGCCATCTAGGGGCTTATTTGAGCTAAAATTGGATCTAAACAATAAGCAGTAACAGGCTGAAAGTTTTTGTAATCAATTGAGCCTAAAAAGGCTGAAAGTTCTTGAACAACACTCCAAAATTTCATCTAAATTCTATGTCGAGGATAATTTTTTCATTTGTTTTTGCAAGTTTAAGAGAAAATTATAATGGTGAAAGGTGATTGAATCTCATCCTTTTACAGGTGCAGAACAAACTTGAATTTTGGTGTGTAAGTACTTTGAGAAAACCTCTTTCCACTCTTAAAATTTTTTTTTGAAAACAGTGTCTGATGGGGCCATTTTTCCACCACGAGATGGCGTGTTTTTTGCAATTTCGCCGCTGGTCCATACTTTAAAGTAAAATAACTTTTTTTTAAAAGCAGTGTTTTCTTTTCAAATTGGTAAGGTTGATGTCCAGTAGGTAGGGAGCTACCATGCTAAAAATGAGAGCAATGCTATACTTCATAAAAGAGATGCAGGTGTTCAAAATTGACCAAAATTTTGTTCTCTGGTCAAAATGTGAACACTTTGGCACCCCCTATTTCTATCATGTTATAAGCCTGAGCCATTTTGATACTTGTTGTATGAAATATAGCTGAAAGTTGATCATAGACAAATTATTGCCAATACTGACACGCAACTAATCATTATCATAATCACTTTATTTACATTATTTACAAGAATTATGCTGAACGTTTTCGGCAAAGCACTATGCCCTTGTCAAAGCATCTAAACACGTATAATAAACTACTAGTTTTCACATAGAATAAAATCAAAATTAATTAACGCTTTCGCTAACTTTTGCTGTCGTTAAAAGTTCAAATTGAAACCAACTAATTATGTCAAATGTCCAGCCTGCATCGTAAACCTCAGCAACAGAAAATTAAAGATGGCGGAAGAAGCTTAAAGATTTGGCCTGCAACATCACATAATGCCTAAGAAAATTTGTGAGGACAGTGTAAAATGCAGCATCGAAAAGCTGGTCTACACATTAGAAACTCGATACAAAGCAAAAATAGAAGATGAGATGAAAGACCAAATTAAATTTTACTTTCGGAAGTTTATGAATGAAGCCAAAATTGTATGCGGAAATAGGTCAAATCAGGCGTTGCATCGATCGTTGAAATCTCTTGCTGAAGATGAAAGCATCAAGGTCTGTAAATTTGATAAAGGCAGGGGTGTAGTGATTTTAAATTCTAATGACTATTATTCAAAACTCGACTCAATAATTTCAGACTCGACAAAATTTACTGAAATACCCGAGACCGCTAAAACCCACCCAATTATTACCCGAGAACAACTGGTTTGAAAATTAATCAAGGAATATCTGAAGTTCTATGACGACAAATTGGTTGACAGTCTTCTCCCCTCCGGCTCAGTCCCAGGAAAACTATATGGAGCTGTAAAAGTGCACAAGAAAGACAACCCTGCGCGACCTATTGTATCTATGATTAGCGCTCCTGAATATAATCTAGCCAAATTTCTGGACTCCATAATAAAGCCTTATATACCTGGAACGTACATGATCGATTCGTCTAATGATCTGATTGACAAACTGCAACAATTCAACTTCAATCAAAAACACCACCTCGTTAGTTTTGACGTAGCATCATTATTCACTAACGTACCTCTCCGCGAAACAATTGACATTATAACACAAAAAATATATTCGGACAAAACTTGCGCGCCACCAATTAGGAAAGAACATTTCACAGAACTATTGAGTATTGCTACTCAGGGCATGTTGTATGATTGTAATAATAAGTCAATTAAGATGTACTTTTCTTCTTCAAATATTATTATTATATTATAATATAATAACATCTTAATTGACTTATTATTACAATCATACAATTATAATAATAATTATTATTATAATAACATTATCAAATATTATTATTATTACTATCAAATATTATAATAACATCTTAATTGACTTATTGTTACAATCAACAAGCAACACAACAAGCAAGTTGCTGGGTTTAAATAGCCAAAATTAAGCATGCGAGGAGGCGTCTTCTCTAGCTCAAGTGGTAGAGCAGTGGACCGGTAATCCAAAGGCTGCAGGTTCGATTCCTGTGGGAAGACAATTTTTCGCATTGCTTGTTTTAAGTAGTCGCCGTTCTGGTGGCTCTTCCCTAGGTTTCCGAGCTGGTAGCCTTTAGGCCAGAAGCACGCAAAACGATTAAAATCAGGGCATGTTTTTGTACAAAAACAAATTATACCAACTCATTGACGGAGTTGCAATGGGATCACCACTCGGTCCCACACTTGCTAACTTCTTTTTGGCTACAATAGAAACAAAACTTCTGACCCAAAACTTGGACTGCTCACCAAAACTTTATTTGAGATATGTGGACGACATTTTTGCCATATTTGAAGAAGAAAAGTCTAGCTCTAAGTTTTTAGAGGTGTTAAACCATCAACACAAAAACTTGGAATTTACGATGGAAAAGTCAAGTGGCGCATTTCCATTCTTGGACGTGCAAGTCAATATTAATGAAAATATTCTCGAAACTCGAATTTGGAGGAAACCTACACACACTGGTGTCCTACTCAACTTTAGTGCAGCGTGTCCTGAACAGTGGAAAACCGGCCTTATAATATGTCTATTAAAAAGAGCAAAAACAATTTGTTCCACAGATAATATTTTTTGGACAGAAGTTAAGAATTTACGACATATGTTCCGCGCTAATGGCTACCGAAATTGGTTTTTTGATAAATGTGTCGAAAAGTTTCTAAAAATTAAGGCACCACAGTTACAAGACAAAGAAAATGTGAATGAAAAAAACTATTTTTCAGTGTATCGTACGTTGGCAAATCCTCACAGCTTTTCACAAAACAACTATCTAAGTTAATAGCTAATTTGACTTCAGTAAAACTGATACCTACGTATAAAACGTTCAAAGTTGGCAATTATTTCAATTTAAAATCACGTACTCCTATGCCCCTAGTGTCCAATGTTGTCTATCGTTTTTCATGTCCGCGTGAGGCGGATCTGACTTACATTGGTAAGTCAGCCAGGCACTTGGTAACTAGAGCAAAGGAACACTGGTCATTAAACAGCATAACTAGAAAAAGTGCTGTTAAAGAGCATATTTTAGACTGCAATAATTGTGTCAAATCTGATGATACTTTAAAACCGTTTTCAATTTTACGTAGGTGTAGTTCGGACTACGACTCCAAAATTCATGAAGCACTGTTAATGAAAAAATACAAACCCAAACTCAACAGGCAACTCTACGGAAGTGGTTCTTCGTTCTTGTTAAAAATATTTTGATTGATTCGATAGTGTTTGATCGTACACTCGTCAGTTTGGCTGGACAGTAATTTGAAAATTACCCACAACAGCTGCTTCAATATTTATTATGACAACTTTAGGAAACTTTTTCGCCCGTTTGTCCAACGTTTAACTACACTGTTTCATTTGCCTGACCGCATGTGTTGACATAATTAGTTGGTTTCAATTCGAACTTTTAACGACAGCAAAAGTTAGCGAAAGCGTTAATTAATTTTGATTTTATTCTATGTGAAAACTAGTAGTTTATTATATGTGTTTAGATGCTTTGACAAGGGCATAGTGCTTTGCCGAAAACGTTCAGCGTAATTCTTGTAAATAATGTAAATAAAGTGATTATGATAATGATTAGTTGCGTGTCAGTATTGGCAATAATTTGTCTATGGTTAGTCAAGACAACCTCTCTTCCCAAGCTATATTATCGTTTGAGCAACGAAAGTTGATCAATTCACCCAAAACCAGCTTTTCATTTTTTTATTTGGATAAATGCGCTTTTGAAAATGGCTGAAAATGACCAAGCCCTCACCATGGCAAGGGGGTTGCAAATTTAAAATCGTCATATTTTCTAAAGTACAAGAGATATTGAGCTAAAATTTTCAGTGTGAAGGTCAATCATGCCATACAAAATTTTAACACATTTTGAATAAATTTGAAGAGGGTCGATCTGGGACATTATGAAAAATCAGGACATTTGGCATGGAATGACCCCTAGCGGTCTACGACTTTTAGGTGCAGCATGTTTAGATGCCTGGGTCTTTTGGGCGCCGGAGGTGAAAAAATTTTTTCAAAAAAAAATTTTTTTTCAGAAAAAGTTTTTTTCCAAAAAAAATTTCTGTTTCAAATAACAGTTTTTTTTTGTTTTTTTTCGAAAAAACAGTTTTTTTGTAACTTTTCATGTAAAACTTTCATACAAATGCTATGATTTAAATTTATCACACTGACTGCATTCCCTTCAATAAAAATAAAAAGATAGACAAAAGACGTATTAAGAAGAGTGCTCTCAATACTGCACACTGTGCTGTTGTGGGGTTTTACTCAACAATTGCACCACACCCTAGGTCTGAGCCAGAGCTCAGAAGTCAACGATAGAGAAGAAGAAAAATGAGCATGGCAGTCACCTTTATCAAAACTTCTAACCCCACCCTCTGCCGACTAAAAGAATTCGTGTACAGCTTAAAGATTGCACACAAGTGACGCTTTTGTTGATTCTTTTACTGCCAATCACTGCTTGGCTTTTTTCTATAGCAGCTCCTTTTCCTGCGCTCTCTATTCTGACAATTTTTTTTGACAAGTTGTTGTAGCGCATATTTACCCTCCTGTCACCGTACAGTGTCGAACACTGACTTATTGGACGATCCGCACACTTTTCATTATAACGACTACTTTGTGATTGGAGGAATCCGCACCTGCTTAAGGGTTTCCAATGTTACTGTGGATTTCTTCGAATTCTTGTCCACTGAATTTGCTGCTTGTTCAAAGCCACCAAGCAGAGATAATCATCATAAAGCGTCTTATCCAAGGACACAACAACATGACCAGGGTGTGGGTTGAACCCAGACAATTCGATCAGGGTCGTCGTAAAAATGACGCCTTTACCCATTCGGCCACGCTGCCAACAAGTGTCAGATGAAAATCTTAGAAAGTATTAACATTTCAATCATGCTAAAACTTTTGTTTGAAAAACCCTTTTTTCGAAAAAAGCTTTTGTTTGAAAGAAAATGTTTTTGAAAATAAAAATGTTCTAAAAAAAATTTTATAAAATTTTTTTGAAAAAAAAACTTTTTTGGAAAAAATACTTTTTTTTAAAGCAAAAAATTTCTTTTTTTGGAGAAAAACTTTTAGAAAAAAAATTTTTTTTGGAAAAATTTTTTGAATTAAAATTTTTTTGCGGCCCTCGTGCCTAAAAGTCCAGGTACCTAAGCATCCACGCCTAAAAGTCGCGGTCCTTAGTCTGCAAGAATTTGCGTAAAATTATACCTTTTGTGATGTCACAAAATTGTGAAATGTAGGGTTGGCAATAGTATGGAGTCAAATGGATAAAATCATATCTTCAAAAATAAAGGGAATCGTGGAAAAAAGTTTGGAGAACCTCTTCATTACCTCAATTAGTTCTCTTCATTTTCACTTTCGCTTCAAAACCGATTTCGCGCGGTATCTTTTTAAACCTGTGAGTGCAATACAATATCAAATCTTTCATTATACTTGCAGTGTTTCATAAAGCATGCAGCAAATTTGCAGGAGCCCATCTCTGCACCATTGTGCCGAAGCAGCACAGCTTTTTTCCAAGAAATGTTCAGCGGTGGCGAGCTGTTGGCAGCACTGTATCCAATTTGACCGGCCCAGGATTTAAACCTCAGGCCTCACTCTTCAGTGACGAACGCATTACCGCTCTATCAACTGGCTGGTTTTCATAGCAGTATTGAATAATGTTTTGTAACCACAGCATGACAAAAAACTGTTGTTTGGTAGCCAGCTGTTTATGGGGGTGATAATAAATGACATACTTTCTACTGATTACTGGTGCTTGCATTTTTAGGTTTCGGTTACCTTGCAACCACCTCTGTGGATTATTGGCACAAGTCTAGACTTGTTTACACTCCATTTGGGTCACCAGTGAAACATAAATCAGTCAAAAATTTGGGTCGTTTTTGGGGAACATATAGGCCCCAGGTACATAGTGTTTCTTATTATGAATGGTATTCCTGTTTTTCTTAAGTAAGATATTGTTCTATTTTGTGACTGACAAACAATGCTGTTGTTACATCCTAAAATTGACTTATAAATTATGTGAATTTTGTGTATTCTTATCGAAATTAAAGTTTTATCATCATTCACCACCACTATTTCTTTTTTTACTAATCACTGGAATAACCGGTATTTTGCTGCTTTCATTGTTGTTTTCTTCTCTCGCCAAATCGAAGTAATGAATAATTAAAAATTAGAGTAACTTGGGGAACAACCTGTCTTACATTATGAAGACATCCTATCAACACTATTTCCTGTTTTGGAAGCTTCAACTAAGCTCTGATTTTTTAAGATTGGAGATGTTTTGGAAATATTAATTTGACACTTATTGAATGTTGTGTGGTGGTGAATTGCTCCTAACAGCAACCAACCAGTGATTTTTTTGAATGTCTTAAAGGTGGAGAATTGATATTTTTAAGATAAATGCAAGGTATATACCTACTAGATATTTAAAAAATTTAAATTGTTCATGCTTTCATGGCATGAGATTCTTTGTGCTGATATGTGTAAAGTGTATGTTTGTACATCAATATTTTTGTAACTTACATAGCAGAATTTCAGCGTTTTTTTTTTAACAACGGTGAGGTAGCACTTCCCTCACATATCTGCTTTCCCGTTAGTTTATTGTTTCATCTGCATCTGAATTCACACGTATAGCCAATTCTGGCAGCCCACCCAAACCTTCAAACCACACACGAGGGCAATTTCTGTGCTTGCCATCATATCCTCTTCTCAAATTATTCTGATCAAAGTCTGACAACAAGGCTACAAGAAAGAGGATTCTTGACCAGTATCACACTGGCACTGCACTTAGCTCAAGCGCATTGCGCTAGCATCACTAAGCATGGACAGTTGGACACCATATATGGCATCACATTAGCAATTTACCACAATAGTACGCTTTTTGTTATCGTCAGCCATTCATAACTGTGTAAATGCCTACTACAAATTTTGTACCCCAAAAGCCAAAATTAGCCTAATTGCCTGTAAATTAGCCTAATAGGCTATGAGTGAATTCAGATATTATGGGAGGAAGTGAATTCATATATTATGCTACCTCACAGTTGAGAAAAAAACAAACAGTATTTTTGTATTAGGTTTACATGGGTATGAAGACGAAATCACCGCAATCACTAGTCACAGGTTTGATGTGGTTGCGGCAGCATGTTCAGTATCGAGATAACCTTTCAATTAGACATGCTTGTGATCAAGGTAAAAAGTTTTTTTTTTTAACAAAAACTACATAATTTGTAATAATTCCCAGGGAATTAATGTAGAGTCTGCACTTTTTGCGGTTTTTTACTTCCTCCTTAAATTTAGTTTTGAAAAATAATGACATTTTTTGAAGTTGAAGTCAAAAACAACAATGATAGACGTTTGAATTTACTACATGTAGATTTAGCAGTTTATATTAAAGAAATGCCATTAGCCCTTCATGCTTTTTCCTATGTAATGATGTTACTGGCTTATAGTTTCCCGCATATGGGTTCATAACAACAATTGAAAGTTGCTTAGTAGTGCTTAATGTCTGATATTGAACCATTAAAATGCTCATTTGCTGCTAGACTAACAGTTTTGAGCTGAAGCCAAATGCTTGCATTTTGGCTACAAAACCAGCTTATTATGTATGCAATGTAACAAATTATACAAATATAAAGTATTTTTTCAGGTGATGGATTGCTGCGTTATGGTTGGCTTGCTCACGATGGTGTTAATTTTGGAATCCAAGATATTGTAGAACGAAGTTTTGTTCTCCGAACAGAGTTTGTTAAGCAGCCTGGTGGAAACCATGGTGGTGATTGGACGTGGAGAATCAGTGGAATGCCTGTTGGTACTCTTTCTACTGAACTTTTTATAAATTACAATATTTTTGCTCATCTGCTGAATATTTAATTTTTGAGTTGATCAGAACATTCTTTCAAGAACTGGAAGGTTTCTCAAACATCTATTACTTTGCGAATAAAAAGGAATTATTAAACTTATAGAAAGCCTCTACACCACAGATTTAAGAAAAAGGAATTTAGGCTGTACTTGCTACCTGTTGACTACACTGAGATGGCATCATTACAACAAAGCTAGATTAATTTTTTTGCTCTGAAGTTTTAAATGTATAAATTTGGAAATAGTCTTTTGTCTTATCTAGTTCTAATAGTTTTTTGTCATATCTAATTCAGTGTTTTCTGTCATTACAAACATGAATTTACCTATTAAATACAAAATCTTACAGTTGGTGAATTTTTTCATTGCATCCGATTGAATTGGCAAAATTCTTTTTGGTCATTAATATTAAAGACCAAAACTTTAGAAGCAACATTGGGTTCTTCATCATCACTGTAAACTAATATGATTTAATTCATGGATGATTGATTTACCCAATTACAGCGAGTATAACAAAGATATGATTTTTACTATTGTTAATTTGGTTTTATTTTTAGTCCACATCAAGCTCTGTAACTCTGGCAGTATTTTTCTATGCGGCTACTGACCAGCAAGGTCAAATTATCCCGGTTACCGAAGACACCAAAAATGGAAAAAAGTTGACAGCAATTCACGGTTGGTATAAACCATACTGGATTGATATTTTTTTTGAATTAGTGTCATGTGTAACTTTACTACCGGTAATTATTGTGTATTTACGGAAACGTTTTTAATCACACTGTTAGATGGTAATTTCATAGACCTTTCCTAATTTTAAAACGTTTTTGCTTAAATTACACATGATTTTCTTCACAAAATTGGAATGGCGTTTTTCAGTCAAAGCCATAAGAAAGACTATGCAGATTTAAAATCATAATTGGCATTTTTCAGTCAAAACCATAAGACTGTACAGATTTAAATCATAATTGTTAAAGTAGCCAGTTCAAGAATCATTATCACTGCAGATTATGCGAATTGGGTGCCAAAAATCTTGCTAAAAAGTCGGCAAAATATTTTTAACGTTTTATCAAGAATTCGAAACTTTTCAGATTAGGCAAGATATATTCTATATGATAATTGCTACCGCTGGACGCTAACTTAGTGGGATTTAAGGTTGGTTGCATACTATGATATCATAAAGGATAACGCTGTAAAACGTCGAAACTTGAAAGCTAAAGTCCTTCAGCCTGTTTCATTAAAAGTATCTAAAGATGTTTAAAGTAGTGTGGTAATCATTTGTGATTCTCGCTTACAAAGAGTCATCATATTGCTGGTGCTTTGTCAAGCCACTGAATTGTGGCATTGTCTAATTATCTTGCTCCTGAGGTCCGCTTAGTAGTTGGTAAGTGAGACAGTTTTCAATGGTTTGTGTTGTTGATTATTTGTTGGTCTTCATCGTTTGACATGCGGCTGAGTTAGTCATTTTGTGGCGAAGCAGAGGCACTGACGTTATAGAGCACTTTTTGATGCACTGACATCCACCATTCCACCACGTTTTATCAACGATAAAGGGATTTGAAATTTTGTTTCAATTTGCAGGGGAAACGCAAGAGTTGGGTAAATTTAAAATCATGTTTCCTGCAGTAAACAAAGGAAATAAGACGATTTTTCACGCCCTAAAAACAAAAACTGAAGGACTGCATAGAATCAAAGAAGCTGCATTTCGAAATATGCAAGGGACTCAAACAGGAACTAAAGAACATAAAAAGATTCTGTATTTTTTGAAAGAATCTACCATACCAGCAGAGTTAGTTCACTCAAAATCTGAAGTGGTTTTTCATCAAGTGAGAGTTTTTTTAATGTTGTGTTTTTACTGGTATGCATTTAAAAACATACATTGTATGTGATGTACTGTACGCTAGTTACATGGAGATCAGAATCTCTAAAGTGTTCTGCAGCATATAGGATCGAGTGTCTGCCGTTGATCGGCATTCTAGAATCTGAATCATACCAATTACTTTTAAATTGCAATTCAGAGTTGATCTGTCTGGCATTCCGTATTAAAAAGGATTGGGTGTGATGCCGTCACTGTAAATAGGTGGTGTCTGGTACTAAGTCAACTTAAGGACCCTTTGTGTCTCTTTTTGGACTATTCAGTAAAAAATCCAAGTAACATCTATTTAATTGGTGTAAGGTCTTGAGAAGATTTCAACTGGCTGTGGAGATGTACTAAACCTCACACTAGTAATTGAAAACACGCTCAAAAATGTAGACAGTTCGATTTCTATTGAGGTTGTCACGTCGCCGTAAAAGATAGTTGTATTTCAGATGTTAGTTGTGCAGCACGAAGTAGAATTGGCGAGTGTGACCGAGCAATTGAGAGCGATTTCTAAAACTTTCAAAAAACCCGGCAATAGATGCAGAAGGGCCGAAAGTGTAAAAGTAGAGTAATACGGCTCCAACACTTAAATTACCAAAAGTGGAAATAGAAAGACTATAACACAATCAAAGAGGTACAAGATGCTAACGTGTATACATGACTCCTAACTATATCAGGGGGTCCAGAAACTACCTTAGCAGGTACCTAAGTAATTTATAAACATACGAATAAAAAACAATAAATAAATGCTTGTACATACCGAAATAGTTTGTCTAGCCAGTTGCAGGGAACATCTAAAATAGAAAATAATTTCATTCAGAAAAGACAGCAGTTGCCTTGACCATAGTCAGAAAAACAATGATTGCAAACCAGGAAATTGCTATGCAGCAAGCTGGCAAAATGGTAAGTAGAAAGGTAAACAAATTAAAAATTATGTAATTGCGAAAGGCAGAAGTAACAAACTGGCTGGTTCTTATGACGTAAAACATCATGTGTTAACTGCAATAAAAGGGTAGCGATGGCCAGCTGAATTAGAGACAGGCAAAGCCAAGTTGGGTACCCGCTGAAGCTGACACGACGTAGCATTTGGTATGAATGTCTGCAGCATGGCCGAGAGTGTAAGGGCGTCGTTTTTATGATGGTCCTGAACGCATGATCTCTATTCCACCGGCACCTTGGTTGTGTTGTTGCTACGTTGCGTCCTTGGAAAAAGCGTTTTATGATGACTATCTCTACTTGGTGGTTTTAAACAAGCAGCGAATTTACGTGGGAAGAATTCAAACGCGATGCCACTGGAAAGCCTAGAATACGGTGAACTTTTAAGCAGGTGAGGACGATTCGTCCAAAATAAAAGCGCCACGGTCGCTTCCTCGTGAGTGGAGGATAAATTTAATATGGATCAATCAATAAAGGACTCTCTGAGCATTGCATTTTTACGACTCAATTTTGGAATATATTTTATTGTATGCTAAACCATTAGAAAAATTTAAGACTCTCATTTACAGATTACGATTGATTTACCATTTGAACTAGACATCGTATTCGAAAGTGGTAGTTATGAGCGCAGACTGGAAACACTAGCTGGTGCCGCTTTCACCAAAGCTCTTACCAAACATAAAAATAAGTTTGATCAGAAATTTGAATCTAGGTAAGTTTGTAATTTTTTTACTCCTACTGTAGGATCAGATCTGAATTTGTTTGTTTAATGTTTGTTATATGGGATTACTATGGTGCAGCTAGGTTTCGTTTTGCTGTAGTCTGCAAATACTGCATTTGCATACTACAATAGTAATGATACTCAGTACATTTTGTATTTGGGTAGAATAATAATTTTGAACATTGCCAACACTGTCCTGCTCCATGACGATGTGACTTTTGTTGTATGTAGGGTTCAATGTTGTTGTTAAGCTTCTTATTTGCAAAAAGGAAGTTAGTTGTATTTCCTTGTATAAAATTCGCTAAGTATTGACCCGAAATAAATAGTAATTTCAATGTTTTTTAATCCTTACAAAGTACTTCCTACCTATATTGACAAGGAATAAAAGGTGATTCCGAAACAGTAGTATGTCTTTGGCTGTAAATCAAAGTTTTGATTGTGCCTCTAAGATTCTTATCATTATTTTAATGTCTATAGCTTATCATTATTATACTGTAGATTTATAGCAAATTTTCTGTGGTTTTCAGGTTTCCATTGCAGGACAAAGGGTACGATAACGAACAAATCAGTTTTGCCAAGGCTGCTTTGAGTAACTTAATAGGTGGAATTGGTCATTTTTACGGCCATTCGTATGTGCAATCGGAATACCAGAGCCAACCTGTGAAGAACTGGGATGCCCACCTAATAACTGCTGTACCATCTCGCTCTTTTTTTCCTCGAGGATTTTTATGGGACGAAGGTAGTACTGTTACCATCGTATTGTGGTTTGGCGTGAATGAAGCAGGGGCGATGATTGCAAGGTATATTTTTTGGTCTGCACACAAGCCCTAAAAAAGCGCTTCGTAGTTGCTCTGTTGCTGGAAAATTTCATAAATAACATAAAAATTACTTCCAAATTTGGAGGTTTGACTGAAAATTCTGTGCGTAGAAATGAACCTAAGGTGGTTGTATGAGTAATGGAAAATGTGTAATGCGAAATCATGATAATGAAAGAGTAATGCAACCGAAAGTGGTAAAGGACGAACTAAATCAGATGGCCGCGAATCAACTGACCGTCAAGTTCGCCGACATTAGGATTTGTTCACGGTCGGTTGTCGTAAACCCCTTTTTGTCACTATTCCAGTGGTTAACCACGTAATTATTTTCAATTAACTGTATTGATCCAAACGATCAATTAATGAACCACCACATGTCTTCATGAACGCCTACCCACAAAAACCGCAGCCGAGCACTATTTACGCTGCCATTTTTATGGTTACCAAGTATAGCTGACTTGTTTAACTAATGCGGTGATTCATTTATTTTTTTGGAGTTATTTGCGAAAATATTATCCGTTACTAAATGGCAGGGTTAAAGGGACTTACACTCTTTGAGAAAGAACATTGATGTAACTGAATTGTTTTACAAAATTATAATAACTGTGTTTAGGTTTTCATCAGTTGCTCGTAAGTAAATGGGATCGCACTTTAAGCGAGGAGATATTGACAAGTTGGTTGAACCTTATCAACGCTGAAGGTTGGATTCCCAGAGAGCAAATTCTTGGAGATGAAGCAAGAAGCAAGGTATTTTAGGAATATTTCGGCCACTTTCTTTCAGACATGATAAGATAGGGGAACTAAATTCAAATCTTTCATTATACTCGCTGTAATATGCCCAAACGCGTAACGAGTTTGCGGGGCCTGTCTCTGCGTCATTCTGCCTGGGCAACATAGGTTTTTTCGAATTGTTGCAGTGGTGGCGAGCCGTTGGCAACAGTGTGTCTTATTTGACTGCCTTGAGATTTGAACCTCAGACCTCCCGCTCCAGGGACGTGTTACTGTTGGTCGAGTGCGTTACCATTCGACCAACTGGCGAGTAGATAGAAGAACAACACTTAAAAATATAAATATGTAAAATTGTGCATATAGGACTTCTGTCGATTGCAGCACAGCGTTATGTACCACACAAAAATGCATAATAATCCTTTTTTTTAACAGGTCCCAGCGGAGTTCATCGTCCAGCGAAACAAAAACGCGAACCCTCCAACTCTGTTTCTTGCCATCGATTCCATAGCGGAAAGCTTCGATGAAAGTGATGTGTCAGACAGAGATAAGGAATTTCTGACCGCAGTTTTCCCAAGACTGAAGGTATCAGTCATTCGCATTTAGAAATAGATACCTACGCCTCAAGTTGCTGATCGTTTGGACAACTGAGACTCAAAACCATGCCATCCTTTTATGCTAATTAACTACACACACAACTTTGGCTGTGCAGCAGATTACCACAGTATCGGTACTACAAGATTAGCACTGACCAACTTTAGCCGTGTATTTTGATTTTTAGTCTTCTGGTGCCGAAGCACTTAGTTAAGCCATAAAGCGCATATCAGCAGAAATTTTATTCCTGAAAGCATTTTTAATTCAATGGCCTTTGTTGTGGTTGACTAAACTCGGCGAAAGCGAAATTGATGCAGTAGTCTTTCAAACCATTTTGTTGTCGTCATTTCATTGTTGGTCTAGCCATTTACCCGTTGCACTGTCCCTACCTGACGAAAGACTCTTATACAGATCCCAAAAAAGGTGGTCTGTGTTGGTGTGGTTAGACAGACGCATAGTGCCTGGTTCATACTCAGGAATGAGTAAATTTAGGCCTAAATAAATTTGCATGTAGAGTACTGAATTGGTCCTCCCTAATCCTCTTTCCAATCTCCATGCATTCTGCTGTGAGATCACATTTAAAATTTGCCTCAAAGCTAGCTGCTCTTTTCCTGCCCCGTGCAAGGAAGTTAATTAGGATCTAAATAAAAAAATATTACTCAATTGTTTAGGCCTGGTACGACTGGTTCAATCGAACTCAAGCTGGCGTTGTACCGTCATCGTATCGGTGGCGTGGAAGAATCGAGAATACTGACTCTGAACTCAATCCGAAAACTTTGACGTCTGGTCTGGATGATTATCCCAGAGCATCCCATCCTTCTTCAGAAGAGAGGCATGTCGATTTAAGATGCTGGATGGCCCTAGCCTCTATTACGATGGCTAAAATCGCTCGACTTGTTTATGGAGGTAGGTAGTATATCAGATATTTGTACGATTCGACCATCACTTTTCGTAATAACAATTGGATTGAGTGCCACAGTGGGTGACTTCGTGCATTCCAGAGTTAAATCGGGCAGCGATGCCAGCCTAAGAGATAGCAAATCAAAGTGTTAGATGAAAGGGTGCTCTTGGAAAATATGCTAACTGGAAATGAACGTTAATTTTGCTTCGCTCCATCGGAGATGGATGCTCTTATCCTACGAATTTCGACAAAAAGGTACATTACAGTTATTGAATGTAACGTTGCTGACAATAACGATGCAGGAAGTTCAGTTAAAAATTAAGGGTTCATCAGGCGGGGTAGAACTAAACAAAAACAGAAATAAAACGGTAATATACTTGAACACGTCAACCGCGTCTCTCCACGGTTGGGGAGACGCGGTTGACGTGCTGAAGTATATTACCTAGGATGTTTCATTTTTTCATCAATTTCGAGAAAAGCTTAGTTTGGGCGATTTTATGACGGGGTTTTGGGTACAAGTAACGAATCGAGCGTTTTCGATTATGACGTCATTCACCGGTGGCACCGGCCGTTTGAAGTTTATGACGTCATATGAGGCGCCGAAATTAGCATATCTCGCGAACGGATCGGGTTAGGAACCTCATATTGGTGTCAAACGACGCAGAATAGCCGGTTTCCTATTTGCTCTTAATACATTTCATACGTCTATCTGCTACTACAAACCGATAAATCAAGAAAAACCGTTTTTTTAGCAAAATATTGGTCTTTTTATCGCAATTGGCAGCTCTGAAACTTGTTCAATTAGCTTGCCCAATAAGTTTTGTTAGCGGACAATATGTTAGTTACTACGACATAATAAAATTATAGAACATTTCATTATTTCAGTCGCAGTCAATTGCTAAATCAGTTTTCGAGTGACATATAATATGAGCTAAAGTTTCCAAAATGCCAGTTACTAGGCACGAAGCAGCCAGTACCCAAAAATTAGACGAGGATTTGAAAGGTGACCGTTTGCCGTTAGCAGCAGAAGTCTTAGGTTATTATAACTTTTTGAGGAGATCTGAATCCGAAAGCAATCCTAAATTTTTGCTGCAATTACCAAACTTTACTGACGTCAAGAATCAACTGATCAGTGATGTAATTGGGTTGTGGGGGAAAGCCAGTCTTCCAATTATTTCCACAAAAAGAGTTGAAACTAAACTAAAGGAACTCATTAAAAAGTATACCCTTGCTCTAAAAAGAGTTAGAAAGACTAAAGAAAAGGATTTATCGGGTGAAATATGGTTATTTGAGTTGTTTGATTTGAGCAGGTGCAAATGTAAAATTAGCGATCATCCAAAGATCCATCAAACAAAAGTGCTGTGCCCTTGCCCGTTCGAAGATCGTGTACCTGAAAAGGAAGCATCTTTCTTGAAGGATCAACGAGGTGAACGTAGAATGATGATTTCTGCCAGTAAAGACTTAACTCACACAAAGCAGTTTTTAAAACGGTTAGCTCATAAAACCTAGAACAGCTCGGAGGATGATGAACCTTGTACTTCCTCATCTTTGGCTACAACATTTAATATTACAGTTGATCCCGATGATGCTGATCCAACTGAAGGTAAGGGCGATGCTAAAGAGTATTCGCCAGTAGATATACCGGTTGGTGAAAAAAAAATCCATAAAACGAAAATCGTTGCACTTAAAGGATGGGAGTTGCGTGCGTGCAGACAAGCGCTTGTTATCTGTTCTTCAACAGTCGGATGCTATTCTTTCTGTTGTAGGAAAAGATGCTGTTGCTGCTTCAGCTTCTACTGTATTTCGCAAGCGCCAGAAATTCAGATTAACTGCCCTTGAAGAGTGTGAAGCTGCCTTGAACAGAGCTGAAGCTCTACAGCTTTGCTATGATGGTCGAGTAGTCAATAAAGTTGATAGGTACGTTTTTCTAGGTCAAGGTGTAGGTTCCAATCAAACCATCAAGTCGGAGCATGTTATGGGTGTTAAATCTTTTCCAAAAACATCGTCTGTTACTGGAGAAGCTATATTTGCAACCATTGTAGATCAAATTTGTGGCGGTTACATAAACAAGATTGTATCGGTAATGGCAGATACTACAGCTGTTAATACTGGCAAGAAGTCAGGGGTAAATGTCCGTTTAGAAAAGTACTTTCAAGAAAAGGTAGGACATGGCATTCACACACTCGAGTGTTTGTTCCGTGTGAACGAGATATATTTGTCGCGTGTCATTCAATCTCTTGAGGGAATTACAAAGGGTCCATCTTCACTAGAAGGTGATGCACTTATGAATCTGATACATAATATTGGCAAGCCAAACATGAAAGATCTTCTTTCAAGACAAAGACTTGACATCCGAACCACTCAAATTGCTTCTCTTCATATAAAGTCAAAAGTGGAATGGTTTAGCCAATTAAAATCCGATCATAAAACAGATGACAAGTTTCGCAGTGACCAAATGGTGATGCTGACTCTGGCAAGCTATTTAATTATGGATGTGCCGGAAAATCTTATCAATTTTCTTGCTTATCGGCAAGAATCTATTAGTCGTTCAAGGTGGATAACAACCGCAAATGGCTATTTGCGACTTCTGCTGTTTTACTATGATAAACTAAACCGCCACCAGCAAACGACTCTAAAACGATTGGTTTCTTACATTGTTTCTGTGTATGTTCCATCTTTCATAATGATGCATTTGAAACCACAAGCTGCTGAAGGACCACAGTTAACTCTCTTTCAGAGAGATTTGTTGAATTCCTACCAAGAAATTGATAGAGAAATTGCTGATGTTGTTTTCAAGTATTTTTTGGATCATGCTGTTCATTGGCTTTCACCTAAAAACGTTTCCCTCATTGTGTTCTCTGAAGTGCCACCATACTGCATGGAAGCTGTAAAAACTGCTTCGTTTCCAGATGTGGTCAATACTCGAGCTCTTTTGCAAGATCGGACCTCCCGTCTTCGTCATTTTTTCACTTCCGCATGTAAAAATGCACCCTGCATCACCATGACTTCAGTTAGTCCCAATTTTTGGAAAACAATTGATAACAACAACCGTTCCACTGAACGAAGAATTGGTGAATTGAGATCAATTGTACAGAGTAAAATTAGTGACAATGCTGCAAGTGGTTTAGTCGATGTGAAGATTAGAGCATATTTATGTGCAATGGAATATTTGCAAAAATAATGCGGTTTTAAAAATCACATTGCCGTCTTTGTTTGATGTGTTATGCTTTATGTTTTAATGTTATCTACTATTAAAAATTGTTCTCTTACTAATTGTTTGTTATAAGATTTGGAAGAGGTACGCTAGTCAGCCATCATCTCTTAGGTGAATTAGAACTTTGGTAATAAAAAATGTTAAAAATACCGGTATCTTAAGCATGAAAGAGCTGGATACTTGAGCTAAATAAAATCTGGTGTAAGTAAAGAAGTCTGCAAAACAAGATCGGAAACATAACTCAAAAACTTTCTGAGCCATATAAAAAAAAACTTCTAGATCCTTACAACTAACCAAAAACTGTAGCAATTGCTGTGTAGTGTTAAAAATTTCAAATTTTTCTAAAAAACACGGTTTTTCTTGATTTATCGGTTTGTAGTAGCAGATAGACGTATGAAATGTATTAAGAGCAAATAGGAAACCGGCTATTCTGCGTCGTTTGACACCAATATGAGGTTTCTAACCCGACCCGTTCGCGAGATATGCTAATTTCGGCGCCTCATATGACGTCATAAACTTCAAACGGCCGGTGCCACCGGTGAATGACGTCATAATCGAAAAAAAACGCTCGATTCGTTACTTGTACCCAAAACCCCGTCATAAAATCGCCCAAACTAAGCTTTTCTCGAAATTGATGAAAAAATGAAACATTTACCGTTTCAATCGATGGACTGTGTCTCACTTGAGATTTGGCAATGCGTTTGGTTTTGGCAAATAAAACGGTAAATGGCTTGAGATTTGGCAAATGAAACGGTAAATGCCCAAACGCATTTACCGTTTCATTTCTGTTTTTGTTTAGTTCTACCGCGCCTGACGAACCCTTTAAGGGAAAACAGACTGTAGTGGGTTTTTTTAATTTTTAATGATTTTAATTTTTAACTGAACTTCCTGCATCGTTAACTGGCTTTGGCCCATCATCCATTGAGCACTCTGAAAACTGGGAAGACATTCTACAAGTTGCTAACAATATATATCTTTTGTGGCTTTATCTGCGGTCGAGTGGATAGAGCGTCTGCTACTGAAGCGGTAGGCTCGCGTTCGATTAATTATCGGTCGAGTCAAACCAAAGACTGTAAAAATCGGTATTCACAGCTTCCCTGCTTAACATTGGGGGACAGTGTGAAGCCTCCACAGTATGTGGTAAGCAGTATAGCAGGTGGCAGCTTGACTCGAAGACTGTAAGATCCCTTTGCTCTCTCCTGAACAAGGCAACGTGGTGAATAAAATGTAATTACAATTTTAATCTAAGTAATTTTTCTGTAGGCGATGCGTCGGAAGCAAGGCCATATGTTGAAACCCACAGAATACTTAGCGATTTAAAACGTTTAAACGAGTTGCACTGGAGTGCTGAAATGGGAATGTATTCTGATTATGGCAATCACACTGACCGTGTTAGCCTGGTGAAGAAGACGTTTCAGCCTGTCCAACAAGGCCAACGTCCTTTCACCAAAGTGGTTCGTGTGGAGCGGAGACAGCCTTCGTTGCAGTTTGTCAACGCATACGGATACGTTAGTTTGTTTCCGTTTTTGCTTCAGCTTCTACCACCCGATTCCCAGCAGCTCAATCAGGTGCTACAGGATTTGAAAGGAGAAGATGCAATATGGACTGAGTTTGGTTTGCGTTCTCTTTCAAAACGCGATCCTTTGTATAAGAAGCGCAACACCGAACATGACCCTCCGTATTGGAGAGGTCAGATTTGGATAAACATAAATTTTTTGTCTGTCAGGGCATTAAAGCATTATTCAGAACTACCAGGGCCCTACTCACATTTGGCTGGTGAATTGTACACGAATTTGCGCAAGAATCTAGTACGAAATATGTTCGCGCAATATTCCAAAACCGGTTACGTGTGGGAAAACTATGATGACGTAACTGGTAAAGGTCAAGGGTCACACCCTTTCACTGGATGGTCAGCGTTAGTTGTTCTGATTATGTCAGAACAATATTGATCTGCCTTACTTAGGAAATTTAGATAAATTAGAGAAAGCATCAGTACGTTACTGTTTTTCGGAACAGCTGTGCCAATTCGGAAAATGTGCTGAAGCGCAATAGGCGTATTTATTTACGTATCAGCATGTAATAATTTGCTATGCTCAAGTTTAGGATGATTTAGTTGCCAGAAATGTTTTGATGGTTAGCAGAGTTTAACTTTTTTTTTTCTTAACCAGTTTTTGCTTGACCGTTATCATTACCAGCTAAAAGGTGAAAATTTAAGCTTTTAAAAATGGTGTTGTTCTTTGGTTGGATCATGCATAATTTGAATTAATATTTTATTTTTGTGTAATTTATATATGGATCAATCTGTTCAAAAGCAATTTAAATAATTTAATTGTGTGTTCTCAGGATCAGGTTTTGATAACGCTGAGGCTTTGACACTAAAAAATGGTGATTCACTTAATTTATCTCCAAAAAAGGCTTTCTACAAACAAGACACGAGCTCTTGGCTTTTTCCAAAAGTTCCATATTGTAAATTTGGCTCTGGCTTTTGAACTTATTTAACTTCTGAGTCCAGACCTTGCAATAACCGGCGATACGCCATTTGCTAGCAATTAAGTTCGATATCTTTGAAGTAGGTTTAATATTCGTCTTAAGTTTTAGCACGCTCTATCCTACGTAAATACACTCTGTTTTTGAGCTCTTGAATAAGTTCATGTCGGCACTACAAAAGTTTTTGGAAAATTTTAAACGTTTGGATAGTAAAGCACTACTGTATTTTTAAACTATGTATAGATTTTTGAAAAATTGTCGCTTTGTTATTTGGCATTGTGCGGATATGCACATTGAAAATGCGCAAAAAGAGGATGAAAACAGATGAAAAATTCACTTATACGCTTTTAGTTTGATTCATTTTATGCGTTTAATTATGTAAGTCTTGTGAAAGTACTCAGGTTCTATTATAAAGTGTCATAAGTGCTTTTTATCAATATATTTTTGTCCTAAGTAGCAAGGCATTAACCGCCGAGATGGTTTTTGTAATCTTTTAAACGTAGTATGTACCTGTACCATTGTACCTGACTTCGTACGTTGTGCACCGTGTAGCCAATTCATAGCTTTCTTTCATGTATCACTTTACAGGTCAGCGGTTGTTTCAGTTCCCGATAAACAATTCAGATGTAACTTGAAAACTTTTGAATCCGCAGATTTAAACCAACTTCTCTCATAAGAGTAGGAAGGGGGAAAGGTCATTGGGAGGAACATAAACCGTGACTCAGTTACGCGGCACAGATTTTCACCCAAGTTCGATGAAAGAGGGTAAATGTGGCTAGCTGCTGCTTCCGCAATCTCCACAGTACATGGCAGGCAAGTAAAATTTAAAAAAAGCTAATTTTTTGCCCCGAATGGCCAAGTACTGTTTGCAAAATACCCAAGGAAGCAGGCTGTGGACTGTTATAGATCATTCTTTAACTCTCGCGTTTGCAAGTATGACGCTGCTATGCTATATTGCTGTTTATTTTACGCATTAGAATATTAGCTTATTTGATTGATATACTGCTGGCTGCTAAAAATTAAATTCTGCACTTTCGCTAATAATTTTCGTCTTCTGTGTAGATCTGATTTCCAATTTGTGTAGATCGCCAGATGTGATACTCATCACCGAAACCCGAATTCAAGAAGCCCCCGCAGTTAACATTGAGATACAGGGTGACAACTTAAAATTTGCAAATTCACCTACCAAAGCTGGAGGAGTAGCAATGTACTTTACTAAGGATATCAATTTTGAAATTGCACCGGAATATAATTTAGAAATTGAAGGATGCGATAGTATGTGGGCAACGATTAGTACTCCCCAACACAAATTATTGATAGGAGTAATCTATCGGCATCCTAACTCAAACCTAAATTCATTTTTAGAAAATTTCGACCTTACTTTACACAAAATTAATAAAAATAAATGTCAAAGTATTATTATGGGTGATTTCAATGTCAATTTACTAAATGAAACTCCTTTTGTAACCGATTATAAAAATACTATTGCTAGAAATGCCTTTTTTTCTGTAGTAAATATTCCCACCAGGGTAACAGAAACGACTAAAACTGCAATTGATCATATACTAACCAATATTACTTCAGAAGAAATCAAACCTGGAGTACTACAAACTGATATAAGTGACCATTTTCCAACTTTTGCCTACATCTCTAAACTTAAATTATCCTATAACATGAAACATGAGATGTTTAGAAGAAACCTAAAAAACTTTAACTCAGAAAGTTTTGCTGATTGCGTATCTATGAAACTGAAAATCTATTTCGACAATCTAGAACATATTAATAAGAATAACATTAATAAAGTATGTGAAAATTTTGTTCCACTTATTAAAGATAAAATTGAAAAATTTGCTCCCTTGACAAACTTATCACGAAAACAAAAAAAGCTAGTCAAAAAACCATGGCTTACTAAAGGCATCTGGACATCAATTAAAAACAAACAAAGACTATATAAAAGGTGGTTTCTTGAAGGAAATTCTTATGAACGCAGCTTTTATAAGAAGTATAACAATTGCCTAACTCGAGATTAAAAAACAGCCAAAATTTTGTACTACTCTTCGGCATTTGCTAGTAGCAAGAACGACCCTAAAAAAACGTGGGATATAATTCGTGAATTAGTTAAACGATTGGCTACAAAACTATCAGTGATATAGAAGCTATTCCAGAAAAATTTAATCTTTTTTGGAAATATTGCAGAAAAGTTGGCTAACTCTCTGCCTAAAAGCAGGGATGGCAATCGCATTGCTTCACACGTTTTTTTCGGAAAAATATCGCATCTAATTATCGCATCAAAACAACCAAAAAAAATCGCATTGCAGAATTTGACAAAAAAAATCTGCGAGTTTTTCGATTATTTCGATTTTTTTGTCTTTAATTGTATTAGTTTCTTTTGCTTGGTCACAAGTTAACTGTTTCGTCATTGTGACCGATTTTGACTGACACTTGCTTTTTAAGTTGTGCTTACAGTTGTTTTTCAGGTTTTGGTATTGACGCGTGTGAGCATGGAGCACCGTGTGTGCATGCGGTGATCCTAGTTATGACGCAATAGTTTTTGCTTAGATTTTTTCCTAAGACGGCATCTTGGAATTAAAATCTCGGACCGGCTGAGCTTCCACACTACGTTAGTTGTTTCAGTTGCAAACAGAGGTGGAGTCGAGGACACAAGGCTCAAGGCCAAGGACACAAAAAAAATCCGAGGCCAAGGACTGCTCTTTTGAGGACAGACCCTCTCGAGGCCAAGGACACAAGCGCAAGTGTTCTCCAAATAAAAAAAAAGGACTTCAAAAAAGTTTTTCAGGCAATCTCCAATTCATAGGCGTAGCTAAAATTTTTGACTGGGGGGCTCAAACCACAAATCACATGCAATGACGTCATCAAAAATTTTCAAAAGAGGAACTTTTTGTCGGACAAAGATATCGTAGGATGGAAGATCTGAAACCGTTGCTAGTTGGCACTTAACCAGGATTTTGTAAAGAGAGAGGGCTTAAACTAATATTTGAAAAGTGCAAATATCTAACTTTGAAAACGTGTTGAGAAAGTTAGTGTAACTCAAAGGTATCACAGACGGGGGTCTGGGGGCGGGCCCCCAGCCGCCAGAGACTTTAGCAGCCGCTGGGCGAATTTTAGTAACTTTTTTGGAAAAAAATAGCTATTTTAATGCAATTGAATCACATTTCGCATGTGTTCAGAGCCATTTGAAAGCACACGATTTTTGAAATTTGAAAGCCAATCAAAAAAATTAAATTGTTTAATGCTCCTTTTACTTGCAATTTAAGTCCAAAACACGTTTAACATCTCGCATTTTTGAGTTAACTTTTAGATGTAAGTGATTTGGTCCAGGTAAGAGAAAGTAAGGTGCTTTGTCTCTGGCTACATTTTAGCTGTAAGTAATAATCCACTAGAAGATTTTCCTTAGAGATTTTTATTTTGTCATGAAAATAACCAATTATAGGAATATATGTTCGGCCAGGGGGCCTGGCACCTCAATTGAAGTCAATGATTTGTTCAATCAGCATTTTCCATGGCTAATTTTTTTTTAAGTATGTTGTGCGTAAAAACTGGGGAGTTGGAGGCGAATTACTGAATTGTTATTGAAAAATGGTACAATAGATGGTTACGCCTACTAACCATGCTATTGCCGGGCCGGATTTACATCACACGGGGCCCCTGGCAGTTTGGGGATTTTTGCAACATCTTTCTGCCAAGTATAGGGGAAGAGCAAAAAAAGCCTTACAATTTCAGCGTGGGGCCCCTAGCTGGTACTGCGCCATATTATGGTCAATCCGGCCCTGGTTAATGCATTACGTTCATAAAAAGGCTATATGAGGGTCTGAGATAGCAACTTTTAGGACAAAAACTCTTCATTTCCTCCGGGTTATACGTTTAAATTGGCTGGCAAAAATTGAATTGAGAGGGACCCGGGGCCCCTGGTCTTCCATGTTGTTATTACTGTTGCAAACAAAAAATGCTAAAAAGAAACTGAAACTGAAGAAACAGTAGGCTTTTTTGGCACATTATTGTTGTTAGTGAAATTTCAATGGGAGGGGGGCTGGTTCCTTGGTCCCCTTCCCCCCCTTTGGCTACGCCTATGCTCCCATGGAGGAAAACAAAAAAGGTGTTCGCAAATTTTCCGCGAGGTTTCTGGCGTTCTTCAACGAAATTTCAACGGTTCAAAAAATAGTGCTGTCCTCGAGGACGTTCTCGAGGCCAAGGACGTCCTCGAGGACTCCACCTCTGGTTGCGAATACGTCTAGCTTTGCAGCAGGAAAATCATGCCAAAGTTGGATAATGATTTTCGCGAGTATTTCGAAAGGAAGGAAGAAGGAGAGAAAGTTCTTGCAAAGTGCAAGTCTTGTAAGTTTGCAGCGACGCCTGTGCCTAACAAGAAGGCAAATCCTAATTTCACTCAGGCAACCTAATGCAGCATCTTAAACGCAAACACCCCCGAACAGCATGAAACGTTGATCAAATCAAAAGGTCGGTCTTCATCTGCAGCGTCTTCAAATTAGTGCCACCTAAGATGCCTTCCTTACTGTAATGCGACCAGCCAAGAAAGGCCATGTCGATTATACCATCGACGTTTCAGATTTCAAGAAAGCAGTTGTGGAAGCAGTAACACTTAACGGGCTTCCACTGTCGGTATTTAAAGCATCAGGCATCAAGAAAATACTGCAGCAAGTTTTCGTTTTATACTGATTTGCAGATGTGGTTAAATAAAAGCTTTGATAGCTTGTAAACGGAGTGGTAAATTTTAGGCAACAAACTTAAATTTCAAGATAGTTTAAAAGTCAATAATCGCAAAGTAGCTGCGATATTATCGCATCGAAAAAATTTCAAATTATCGCAAAAAAAATCGTATATGTTATTCTACTTTGCATCGCATCGCAGTTTTTCTCCGTAACAAATATCGAAGAAAATCATCGATGCGATGCGATTGTCATCCCTGCCTAAAAGATCTCCAAGTTTTAAAAATTTTTTGAAACACAGAAATAAATCGTCTATTTTTCTAGAAGCACTGTCAAGCAATGAAATCTTTAACATTATTCAAAACTTAAATGTCAATAAATCGCCGGGTTTCGATGATGTGTCTTCGTTTTTTCTACGAATAATTGCTGTTGTTATATCACCATATCTATCCATTTTGTTTTCATGCTGCTTCGATTTTGCCATCTTTCCTGATTGTTTTAAGATTGCTAAAGTTATACCAATTTACAAGGCGGGTTTAAAATCTAAATAGACCAATTATAGACCAATTTCCTTGCTTTCAAACTTTTCACAAATTCTTGAAAAAATAATAGCCGTCAGGATACTTGCTTTTTTGGATAAACACAGTATATTCTATAACCGTCAATTTGGATTTAGAAAAAAGCATTCGACTATCCATGCTGTGACAGATATCATAACACAATGCTATGAAAAACTAGAAAATAAATTACATTGTTGTCTTATTCTATTGGACATAAAAAAAAGCTTTCAATAGTATTGATCATCAAATTCTTATCGAAAAATTAAACCACTATGGAATTAGAGGAGTGGCAAATGAATTGATTAAAAGTTATTTATCAGACAGATTTCAATATGTGGAACTCGACAATGTCAAATCGTCTAGAATTAATATAAAATAGGGCGTCCTCCAGGGTTCGATCTTAGGTCCGCTCCTTTTTATACATCAATGATCTCCTAATTCTTTAATAAATCAACCAACTTTATTTGCCGACGACACTTGTATCCTGATTAGCAACCACAGCCTTGTAAATTTGGAAACTCAAAGCAACGATGAACTAAAAACCGTTTCTGAATGGATGATCGCCAACAGGTTGACTCTTAATCCACATAAAACACAAGCTCTAGTATTAATGCGATCCAAGCAAAAGCTCCAACCGTTTTTGTTGTCCCTTAACAATATTTCTATTGAAATACGACAGAGTGTAAAATATCTAGGCATTCATCTTGACTCAACGCTAAATTTTACCTGTCATATTCAAATGGTTGAGTGACGAGTATCTACTGCCATTGGCATACTGTGCAAATTAAAATTTATGGCTCCTGTTAAAATTTTGGTTTCTGTGTACTACGCTATAGTTTTTCCACATTTAATGTACGGAATTTTGCTCTGGGGATGCTCGTCTAAAAATAATTTGCATAAACTTCAGATGCTCCAGAACAAATGTTTGAGAATAATAGAAGGTTGGCAGATAAAACAAAAACTTGAATATTTAATATTGATCAACTACTAAATTTTGAAATTGCTAAATTCATGTTTTTGTATCAAAGGAAAAAGTTACCGCAATTATTTAACAATTATTTCTATCATATTAAAGTTATCACTTCTCGCCAAACCAGGAAAGCGGACAAGGATGATTTGTACTTACCCCTTTGCAACACAAAACGTGCTCAAAAATCAATCAAATATATAGGAGTTAAGATTTGGAATGATATATCTTTAAAGATCAGAACTTTACCCTTCTACAAATTTAAACAAAATATAAATTGTACTTATTTCAAAAAAGTGCAAATACACAAAAATTTATTATAAAAAGTTTTAGATGTTTTATACATTCAATTTGTCGATCTCACTAAATTTTCAATTTTTCAACGGCAAAACTAGCTACTGTACACTCACTGGTGACCGTAGACTCGAAGACTGAAAGGTCACTTCCGGTTTCCTAGTTGATTAATATGTATGAATATTGTTGTATTGCATGTTTTCTGTACTGTAACTTTTCGACAAAATAAACCTCTGACTGACTCTTCCAAATTGCAAAATCAGTTTTGAAAATCTCGTTACAGCAAACATAAACTAAAAGAGTCGATTAGTTTATAAGATACCTTGTGCTGATTGTGAGTTTGTGTATGTGGGGCAAACGAAACGGGATTTAAAGAGTCTTGTTGCAGAACATAAAAGAGCCGTCAAAAATGCGGAACCAGAAAAATCTGCTCTATGTGAACATTTAATGTTGTTTGATCATCGTATTAATTGGGAAGAATCCACTGTTTTAAAATATGTTAATAGTTATCGTAGACGGTTAATTGCTGAAAGTTGGTTTATCAATGCCCACACTAACGTTATCAACCGCTCGGATGGTGAGACATTGCCATCAGTGTACCGATCTTTAGCTAAAAGTGCTCAGTAAATGTTGTTTTATTGCTAATTTCATTTTTTTACCATATGTGACTTAGCCACGTTCTCTCGTTTCATTACAGAATAGCAATTGAATTTTTACGTTTTGTTGAATTAGCCCTAGCTCGCAAGTTGATCATTATGACTTTATAATCATCTATAACTCACTTAAGTTACTCGGTTCATTTGATATTTATTTTGTTGTAACTAATCATCTATAACTCACTTAAGTTACTCGGTTCATTTGATATTTATTTTGTAGTAACTTATCTGTGAAATGTATTGTTTGTGCTAGTATTGGAGGAGTGCTCGAAACTCCTCCAACTCAACTTCTGAGGATGCTCGAAGCTTTCAGCTGAGCGAAACGTCAAGGTAATAAATTAGCGTTCTGCTAATCGTGTACCTTTTTACCGGAAGAACAGTTAGTAGGCTAGCCTACCTAATAGTATCGATTAAAACTTAAAAGGTCAGTCACGTCAATTTTTTCACTGTTGACCAAAATGTTGCGATAAGCCTAAAATGCATTCTCACCAAATTTGAACTTTCTATGTCTTTCCGTTTTCAAGATATTACGGTTTTAAAATTAGCAATTTTCCCTGACTTCATTGTTGCCATTTTATCAGTGTTGTGAAAAAAGATATACTGTTGAAAAGCCGGCTTACGTTTACTTGAAAAGCAGCTGATTTGCAATTTTGATTCTACTTTGTTTTAACAACTACTATGCCTCAACGGTTGTTGAGAATTACGAACATGCAGTAACTTTTTTTAATTTTGTTTTGTAAGGGGAAAAAGCTTCCCTAGGGTGAATTGTAAGCTGATATATCTTTCGAATGGAAGGTCATAGAAAGCTCAAATTTAAGAAAGTTAGTCTTCAGATCTGTCAAAAGTTTTTGAGAGAAAATTGAACAAAAAAAATTTTCGTCCAGAATGCCCATTTAAGCTAAAACATGGAAATATCTTTTTTTCATTGCAAAATTAAAATTGTTATTCGAAAAACATAACGCACCAATCGTTTTGCAAATTTTCTGCTTTCTTATACGATTTAACTAACAGTTGATACAAGTAGCCGAGAGCTCCAATTCTGCCCTCGGTAGCAGTCGGTTCAAAACATAGGTGGGCACAAATTCGTTAATAATGAAGCTAACTTTTTCATTAAGTAGTTAATTCGTTAAAAAGTGTTTTTATGTTAACGGACTAAATTAACTTCCTTTAAAATGCCCGTTAACTTAACGCTAGGGTTCATTAACTTTAAATTTCGTTAATACAAGGTTTTCATCGTTAATTTCTTGCACCGATCAACCATCGTACCGATACAAACCAGTTTGCACTGGTAACAGTAGCGTAGCCAGGGGGGGCTACAGCCCCCCCATTGGTCTGCCGACCAAAATGCAGAATAAGGAAAATACCACGTTTTTAGCACTTCTAAGATTCTCTTTTGCACTGGATTAGACTAAAAAATGATTTAAAGCATAGTATGAAACGTTTATTAAATACCACGTTTTTAGCACTTCTAAGACTGTCTTTTGCACTGGATTGGACTAAAAAATACTTTAAAGCATAGTTTGAAACGTTTATTTAGGGGGGATAATAGACTGCCGACCAAAATGCAGATTAAGGAAAATACCGCGTTTTTAGCCAGTTGCGTAGCCAGGGGGCGGAGGCTATAGCCCCCCCCCCCCCCCCCCCCCATTGACATGTCGATCAAAACGCAGAATAGGAAAAACACTACATTTTTAACACTTTTGAGACTGTTTTATGCACTGGAGTGGAATAAATAGTAATTTAAAACATTTTTTTAAACATATGTTCAGGGGGGGGCTAATTTGTCAAAAATAAAACCAACGAATAAATGAAAACTTTGAAAAATGGTAAGAAATAAGCAATCAAATTTGATTGCAAGTGTAAAAATGCTGAACATAGGTGTCATCAACAAATATACTATAAACTAAGGAATAGGGGGGGGGGCTATTCAGTATTTGTTAATTACCAATCATTTCTCTCAAATCTCTTTTCATTAGCCCCCCCCCAATTATTTTTCTCTATAAATTGTACACGAAATAGATTACTCCGTGTGAGTTTTATTGAACTATTCGATTTTGTAATTTGCCAGCATCTAAACAAGAGAACTAACATTTTACCTTTAGCCACCTCCCAAATAGCCCGTTTATGCCACCAGTTTAATCTTGTTTGCACTGCCAATTTCTAAGCCACGTTTTAAAAGCATTATTTTTTAATCAAAATAACCCTAAAATGAAGTTAGTTTTGCAAAAATGTAAAATTTTCGAGCGCTGAAGGCTCCGCCCCCAGGCACCCCTGCCTCCGGCGGCCCCAAAACAGCCCCCCATTGCGAATTTCTGGCTACGCGCCTGACTGGTAACATGTGTTGCGTATTACACTCGAGTTTTAAGGGAAAAAGCCAAGAAAGGAGCTGCAGGACAAAAAGAGCAAGCGCTGGATGAAATGAGCAGGCGCGATAAGAAATGCTGCAAATATAATTTTTTATTATGCAAGTTTGCAGTGGGTTAGATCTTTAGTGAGTTCAACTGCGGTAGGCCCATGATGCACCCAAAAAAGCCTCATAGGTCTCTTAATTATCGCTGTTTGGAACTTCCAAAGATTTTCCTATCGCAGCTTCGTTAGTGGATATGAACCTACTTTTATCTTTAAATTAGATTAGACTGTAAAAAGACCACCATAATAAAAAAGTTTTCCTTACAATTAGGCTTATCAGCTCAACGGTGTCATTACGTGTTCTCGAAGTGAGTGAGTGAAAAGAAGTGTAAACCACACTCAAAATGTTAAGGAATTAACAGACTTGACTAACTTCCGTAAATTAAAGCTGAAAATAACGAAGTGACTTTTACTGAGGCATGAAGTTTGCTAACGGATTAGTGGTTAACGAAGCTAACGTTTAGCATTAACTTGCCCACCTATGGTTCAGAATTTTGAAGACACCAACCCAGCGGTCGTAAGAGGCGACTAATGAGGTATCCATCAGTGGTAGTCGCTTGTGTAGTGATGAGGTGCCCATCGTTTGGGTGGTGTGGAAGTTGTTACTTTTCCTTTCCGGGTTCTGTGGTGTAATTTTCTCTGCACTACGGTCTCCTACACAGTAGCGTACACCGGATTTTGAAAAGGGGGGGACAGAAAATTTGAGAACAAAGATCTGAATCAGATATTGTTCCACTCAAATTTATTCCGATTTTTTGCCCAAAATTAGGTGAAGAGCAAAAAAAAGGTCTTCTCTCAAATTTCCTCCGATTTTCAGCTCAAAGCCTAGAAGAAACGCGCAGAACATACCCTTTGTGTGATCAAACCTTATGCCCAACTTGCAAAGGGGGGGGGCCATGCCTCAATTTTGCTTACTTTTCTATGCAATTTTACAATCCTGGCGACCCAAAGGGGGGGGCCATGGCACAATGCCCCCCCCTAAATACGCTCCTGCTCATACATAAGAAAGAGCTGGACAACTCCAACTTACCAGGCTTTCGTTCAAAACTACAGACCAATATGACGTTTGTAATGAATCTGGGTGCAGTTGGGTGCATTCACGTAAATCGATATAATCTTGATATACTTGATCTCAATATCATTGTAGAAGAGCAGTTACAATATTATTTGGTGCTTTGTTTTTGTTGAGTGCATGAGTTACAACGCATGCCAAAGAGTTTGCATGATACTTGGGCATTTTCCAGGCCAAAGATAATGCTTTATTATTACAAAGTAATGCAACTATTTTGCTTGTGATTGGTTCCAGCAAAGTGTAAGTCTTGTACTTTGAACATGAGCGAAGCTGTAAAATATTGGATGGGGAAGCTGTCAGTGCCGTAACTGGACAGCGTGAACGTATTCTGGAATGAAAATGTTTCAGAACAAAAAAACAAAGTATTTGCGCTCATAATTTCAGATGACAAAAAAATCATTTTAACGTATGAATCGCGGTCATTTGTACCAAGCTCTATGCAAAGCGATAAAAGCTTCTTCGCGTCCGAATCGGCCATTGATTCGTCCAAACTCAAAGCAAAGTCCAGACGAGAAATAGGCATCCACGACAGTTTCTTTCTGTGGGAGGATGCTGAATTTGATGAAGAGACAGTGGGACACTAATTCTAAATGAAGGTACGCATCCTCTTACACTCTAAAGCATTGAACAATATTTTCATTCATGTTCTCTGCAGCTATGCTTTGTCACGCGTGAAGGTCTCACGCTAAACAAAGGTACAACAACATCCTTTTGCGTTAAAATGAAGCTTGGACCGCAGGGATGCCGATCTTTGTTGAGCATTGGGGGGGATAATTTGCAATTTTGCCCTATTTTCAACATTGGGGCGGATGAACCTCGACCACGAATTTTTTTAGGTAAGCAAATTAAGTGAAAATGGAAGACTTTTCCCCGAATTCAAGTGAAGACCAAAAAAAAGGTCTTCACCAAACATGGAGGACTTCTTTCCCCGAATTCAAGTGGAGACCAGCGCTCAGATGCAGACCAGAGTTCAAATTATTGGGGGGATGCAGATGCAGACCGTACTCAAATTATTCCCCCATACTCAAATCCCCCCCCGGGTTTCAGCACCCCTGTTGGACCGGATTCATCGAAATGAAACATTTTATTTGAAGCAACATTCTTCGATGTATTATTTCTGTTCTGGTTAACGTTTTGCTGCGCAGTACGGGGAGCATCATCAGAATGGTAACGCATTTCTTGTTTGCAAAAAAAATGAAACTACTAATCCAGGAAGAAAAACACAGGTAGCCAGGAATGAGCTTTTGTGACGTAACAAACAAAAAATATACAGCATTCGTTATTACAACATGCAATATTACAGAAAAGTTATTACATCTGCCAACAGCAATATATATTTTGTGTTAAGTTACGTGAAGCCCATCAAAAAAGAATCACTATTCAAATTACAACTTGAATCACAAGTATAAGCCTACATAAACAACGAGCATGTTAGCGCAGTCAATTTGTATAATTAAAGCGTTTACTAATTAATTAATAACTATCGCTCCATGCTTTGATTTACAAAAATACTTAGCTGTGCGACGTTTACTGTAATAGGCTTCCATTTTTGAAATTTTAGCTTTACCAGTATCCCACGCTATAAATGATCAAAATCTGCGGTACGTATGTTGGCATAAATCGGACATTTTATATCCATTCTTTTGCTGCATCAAAATGTTCACGTTTTCTGGTCTTTAAACTACGCGCAGTCTTCTAATCAAGGGTGCCGATCTTTTTTGAGCATTGGGGGGGATAATTTGCAATTTTACCCCAATTTTTGTTCTATTTTCAACATTGAGGGGGATGAACCTCGACCACGATTTTTTTCAGATGAGCAAATTAAGTGGAGGCAAAAAAAAGGTTTTCACTAAAAATCTTTTCTCCGAATTAGCGCTCAGATGCACACCAGAGTCAAATTATTGGGGGGATGCAGATGCAGAACATACTCAAATTGTTGGGAGATATATCCCCCCCCCCGGGTTTCTGCTTCCCTGCTTCCCATATAACCCCTGCTTCCAATATACATTGCATCACGACATGAAATTTCATGCATGTAAAATATTGCACGCCTACATCGTAAATTTTAATTTGCCGCAACGAGATTCGAACCTTTGGAACTGGTTTATAGAAGATTGAACGTAATTTTGTATGCAAATTGGATTTTCAGACTGCACTATATTAAGCGGCGAATTATCGCCCAAAGACTGACCTTAATTTCGTTTTACGTTTGATTGTACACTGCACATCCTTTTTGTAGCGTTTTTTGTTGTTCACGTAAAATCTAAAAATCAGTTAGCAGTTGGATCTTGTCAAGGTAACGTCATTAATTTTTATTATGGATAATGGATGTTGATTTTTTGTTTGTTTTGATGAGATATTTCTGGAAAGAAAAGCATGCAATGCGATTGCCATCCCACAATAAAAGGTGTCTATTACCTCAATCTGATTTAAAAATCGCACACAAAAACTGGATTTTCTCGAAATACGATATTATGCAAATTTGGTTGGGCGCACTTTTTCGAAACTAAACAACATAAAAATGCACTCTGCCATTTTGCTTCGGGCAAGTTGAGATCTCCTTGGGCAAGTAAATATTTGTTATAACTTGCCCGACAGGCAAGTTGTTAAAAAAGTTAATTTTGACCACTGCTGTATATATACCGCAAAGTGTATTTAGTGCTAAGTACTAAATAAAATTAGATAAGTGGAATTCAAAAGACTTACTTAGCAGTAAATACACTTTGGAGTATATCCAATACATGCAACATATTACTAGCAAACCAATTGTAGTTTCTGTTTGATAAATATCAAGGTTTTACAGTAGTCTGCAGTACTTAACATGCACATTACACTATTTTTATATGATTTACCCGTTTAAACTGTCACATATAAGGAAGTCATTCCAGGTTTCCTGCCACTCAACAGCAACCGATGGGTTTACCTTGCTTCATGCTAACTGTTCAAATGAAATCTGAACTGTAAAGTATGTATCAAAAGGGCAAGTTGACTATTTGCAACTAATTGATAAAGAATCCCATTTAATTATCACCCCTGCAGAAAGGGCCATTACGTAAAGGGAGAAAATCTTGTGTCATACCCATTTAATTGGGAATATACCCAATCATTTGAGAATTTGTGCCAAACACTCCAATTTATGATAATCCACCCACTTTAGAGGTTAAAACTTTACAAGAGTGCTCCCAGAGGTAAGCAACTGAAAAAGGATGGCAGAAATCTAGCTCTCTCCATACCCGCAGTAGTCAATGTCTGTCACTTGACTAATTTTCACTTGGGAAATAACTTGAGGCAAAACTGTATTAGCCTAGCTAGACCTATACTAACCACCAACAATTTAAGGGTTAAAATCAAAATTTTTGCTGATCACCAGATTTACTAAGTGTATACAAGGTGATTACTTCGTTTTTTGCAACTATTATTATTTTGCAACTATTTTGTAACCTTCATTATTTTTTAAATACATCCAAGTATGAAAAAAATCTGAGAGGGTGGGTTACACGCTATGACTGTCTTATAATAGAATGACCCAGGAGCATACTTTTCTGCTTCATGATTAGATTTAGCTTTCTTGACTTGGATAATGCAAGACTAAAATCTAATATCAGTTGAGGTGGATGGTACTGGATCTAACGTGCAGTAACCATTTTTGGTTGTACGTTGATCTTTATAATACTGATAATCAACTTCTGCCATTTTAAGATGGCATTTTGTTCCATCTCTGATCGGAGGTTTTTGTCCTTTTGGAAAACATCAAAGAGAATTTCAGTTTTTTCAAAAAAAAATGTGACATCACTGTTATATTTTTCTTCCTGATTCTTTTTATCATATCTGTACAGTCTGCTCAATTCAGTCATTTCGGTTTTCAATCTCCTCCTAATCTCGGCAATCGAAATTGGATACACATTATACTTAATCCAAAGGTTGAAGAGTTGTCAGAAACCATTGTTAGAGTTTTATCACTAAGGTAGTTTTTGTGATATATAAACATCTGTCTACAACATTCTTCAAAGTTGGCAATTTTCCAAGTGGAAACGCATCAATCAGAGTAAATTTTTCATTTCCTATAACTTTGCCAGACTGTTTTCGAGCTTTATGCATAGGTGGGCAAGTTAATGCAAAACGTTAGCTTCGTTAACCACTAGTCCGTTAACAAACTTCATACCTCCATTAACGTTAATCCATTATTTTCAGCTTTAATTAACGGAAGTTAATACAGTCCTTTAATTCGTTAACATTTTGCGTGTAATTTACATTTCTTTTTATTCACTCGCTTCTAGAACATGTATTGACGCTGTTAAGCTGATTGTAAGGAAATGTTTCTAGCTATGGTGGTCTTTTTGTGTTTTGGAAGTTACATTTTACAGTCTAGTCTAATTTCAAGATAAAAATAAGTTCAAATGCACTAAAGAAGCTGCGATCGGAAAATCCTTGGAAATTGTGAACAGCGATAATTAATAGACATATGAGGATGCAGCTTATTATTTGCCACATAAAAGAGCTCCTTTCTTCGCTTTCTTCTATAAAACTCGTGCTAATATGCAACAAGTGTTACCAGTGCAAACTGGTTTGTATCGATACGATGAATGAATGGTGCAAGATATTAACGATAAAAGGCTTAACGAAAGTTAACAGAACTTAACGGAAGTTAATTAAGTCCGTTAATATGAAAAAACTTTTTACGGATAAACGAGTCAATGAAAAAGTTAGCTTCGTTATTAGCGGATTAACGATTAACGGACTTGTGCCCGCCTATGGCTATGAGACACTGACTCAGTGAATTAAATTCTAGTCAAACTACAATCTGCTGCTGTTATCCAATTGCCCACTTCAGGCCTGACAAGGTTTTGGTTCAACTTTAGCAAATTTGAAGCCTTCTTGAGATTGTATTGGGTCATATTTGGTCAAAATATTGTAGCTGGCTTTTTCTGGTATTAACTACGGTGCTCATTATCAGCTCAAGGGACTTTCTGAAGGCAGGAAGTTACATTTTGGAGAGCATTAATGGGTAAGTAGAGCTTGCTTGCTTTTACCGCTGGATGAAATTCGTTATTATTAGCATAAAAATAGTAATGCTAGTGGCTGAAAGCACAAGTCCCGCCACAATTTTTTTATTGGATAAAAGTAATTTTCTAGTCCAACTTTTTAGAGGGGTACTTTTTGTAAAAAAAATTTCAGCCAACCTTATCCAATACGCAGTGGGGCAGTAACGAATTACTTTTTTAGTGATTTTTACAGTAATGACACCACTTTTTTGTAAAAAAAATTTTGGCCCGCCTTACCCAACAGGCAGTAATGACAGTAACGAATTACTTTTTTAGTAATTTTTACAGTAATGACATTACTTTTTCCAAAAAGTAACTTTTGTGGTAATTTTATTACTTGTTTTAGAGGTGTCAAAATTAGCCTACTAATTACAAATTACTTAGTAAATGCTACCATCCAGTAGATACGCTTGACTGGCTGCTTATTTTATACCTCCGGCCAATCAAAAAACTTGTTTTTGTTGAGAAAGACCCAGGGTCGTACCATGGGCCGTATGTCTTTGCGTGCTATAGAATGGTTTATACATGCAGCGCTAGTTTTGTCTAAGACAATTGATCATTGATATAGCTCATAGAGACAGAGTTGTAAGTCAAGCCGGGCTTTTCAGGTCGAGTTTGGGCCTAGAGTTGACAAAAATTTTGGGCTTAATTCGGGCCTGAGACGTTTTGTCTTGGGTGCTTTGTCTTAATTTCGGCTTTTTGTCTTAAATGCACAAAAATATAATTAGAATAGTTTGGCAACATTGCTAAATTTTTTAGACCTAACTTAACTTTCGGGTTTTTTCAGGCATAGTTTGGGCTTTAAATTAGTTTTCGGGTTCGGGCGTATATTTTCGGGTTCGGGCCTGAACTAGTCGGCCCGTTTACAACTTGCATAGGGATGCAACAAAAGCGCAATAACAATAGCAAGTATAATAATTATTTAGTTGCGATGTTTTGACGTTTGCTGGCCTGAGCTTTTATAATTAATCGTTTGCGTCAGGGCTATCGGTCTCGAGACCGGTCTCGGTCTCGAGACCAACTTTTGTGGTCTCGGTCTCAATCTTGGTCTCGGCTGTTTTGCACTGGTCTTGGTCTTGGTCTCGAACCGTTGTGGTCTCGGTCTCGTAGCTCAAAAATTGGTCTCGAGACCGGGTATTTTTTGTAAGTAAAAAAATAGCTAATTTTGTAATTTTTGGTAGAAAAAATAAAATAAGATTCGCATAGGCTAGGAAAAACTTTTGGTGGATAATCGGTACCGGCAAAATCCAAAGCATAACAATTTTGTTAAGTCATAGAGCTCAGTCAATTTCTTGACCGAACTACCACCAAGCAAAACAGTCTTGCGAAAAAAAAAAAATCTTCTCTGTAGCAAAATGAAATTTGAGAGTAAAATAACCCTCCATGCAATGCTCAGGATAGCGCTATATCGGTCAATACCAAACCTCGTCAGCTGAGCTGGCATGAATCGAAATGAGTAAAAAACAAAAAATTTTCTCACTATTTATAGAATTTCCAGTCGCCGAAAACAGGCCAAGCCAAAAAAAATATAGAAGGCCGAAACAAAAGAGCAAAAAATCGGCAAAACCAACAATAAGCTCCGCAGTCAAAATTATCGTTTCGCCAGCGATCAAAATGCAAATGAAGCGTTGAAATCGGCTACGAGTTTTAATGAACCGATCAAAAAATTATGTAAATTAGCCGTTGAAATCTGCCAAGAATTTTAACTAAAAACATTATTTTGGAAGCAAAATTGTGCTTAAAAAATGAAAAAAAAAAATTGTGCTTAAAAAATTTGCTTGGTGGTAGTCCGGTCAAGAAATTGTCTGAGCTCTATGACTTAACAAAATTGTTATGCTTTGGACTTTGCCGTTACCAATTATCCACCAAAAGTTTTTCCTAGCCTATGCGAATCTTGTAATTATGATGGCTTAATAGTGATCCTCGGTTAGCAGTAATGCGACTGAGCAGATTACTGCTACCCAGGTCTTTTCGATGGAATTGATGTTTGTGATCCCCTATTTTGTGGCTGATCCCATCTTTTCTTGATGAATTTTTAGACCTATCCACTAAAAAATAAAATAGCGAGATTGTGTAAATTTTGTAAATAAAATGTAGTTTTGTAAGAAGCTAACGAAGCGGTTACATTATCGGTTGAACAAAGAGGTTTTGCACCTGGAGATTAAGATTGTCGCGTTTTTACATGAAAAAAGACGTCATTCACACATAGCGGTTTTGATGACGAGGAACGAAACTAGAGTCCAAGCAAAACTACAGAGTTCTTGCCCAATTTGAGCACTGCAGATGTTTTTGCGACTTTTTTAATCCCCATGTAATAGAAGTTTTTGTGTCAAAGGATGTACACAATGCTACTATTTTGAGATTATAGAGTGCTGCACAAATAAGTGAGAAATTTTTTGGCAGTCGTTTAAGCAGTTGATGAAAAAAGTTCGCCTTTTCGCTTTTACTATTTTACGACGCTGCTAAAGAAACAAAAAAACCTCAAGTCGAAGTAGAAAAAGGTATGGGAATTAAACTATTTTACAAACATAGTCGCTAAAATTGACGTCGATGCTCTCAAAATTTAAGAACAAATCAAAAAACAAATGAGGCTGAAAATCGGCAAAAAATTAAAAACAGCCAGTCACAATTCAAAATTTACTGATTCTTACCAAAAAAGAGTGAATACATTGTGTATATAATACTTTATTGTCGATTGCAGTCGCGTTGCCAGGATTTCGCAAGGGGTAGGAGGGGCTTTTTTGGAAGTTTGATACAACCGAAAACGAACTTGACCCAAAGTTTCTTTAGTCTTAAATTAGATTGAGGTGGTTTTTCTGTCAAAAATAGGTGATCTCCGAACAAAAAGAAGAAAAGTTCTTCACTAATTTCAAAGGGTTTTTCCGGACGAAATAAGAAATTCAAGGTTTTTTTTCCGGCCGAATATAGGTGATCTCCAAAAAAAAAAGGTCTTCGCCGAAATTCAAAGGGTTTTTCCGGCCAAAATCAGAAACTCAAGGGTTTTTTTCGGCCGAATGCAGGTGATCTCCAATAAAAAAAAGGTCTTCAACGATATTTAAAGGGTTTTTCCGGCCGAAATTAGAAATTCAAAGGGTTTTTCTGGCCGAAATTAGGTAATCTCAAAAAAAAAAAAGGTCTTCACCGACTTTGAGTGAGCTCCAGAACCAAAAAAATCCACTATTCTAGTCAAAACAACGGCAAGTTCTTCACAACTTCGGCTCCCAAATCCCTTTGGGGGGGGCTGTTTTCATTTTTGGAGCAAAAATCGGCCTCAAAAGCACTAAGAACGTGCTATTTTGCATATTTTTCAGGCCAATGGGGGGGTTCGAGCTCCCCCCACTCCCCCGCTGGCTACGCTACTGGTCGATTGTCGACAACAGTGATTTACTAACCTACAGTAATTTTGTCTCTTTGTCAACAGCGAACAAACCCACTACTTTAAAATTGGCAAATTTTGTTTGTTCATGATGTATAGGCCAAAGCTAAATGTAAAATGACAAGTGACGCAAACAGGAGGGCAAAGTGGGCTGCAGCTCTCCTCTTTTTAGTCATATCACTTACAAAATTTGATTCATGAATGCAAGCATTTAAACGTGTCATGGATTTGACCTGTACAGGTAAAGAAGAGGGGCTGAAGTGGTTGAGCAATTTAATTCTTTCAAACGACTTCCGAATCTTAGCAATTAAGTTCTTAGCGATTTTAGCAACTAAGAATCTTAGCAATTAAGTAGTTCTAAAAACGTGCGAAATATGATTTAAATGGTTATTTTTTACGAAAAATGACAAAAATTGTCTAGCGACTGGGTCAAACCTCTGGATGAGATGCAATTAAGTTACAACAGTTTGCTCAGCGCGACGACAAGACAGTGCTGCGGACTCGAGCTTGAACTCGAAAAACTCGGTGTTTTTGCCGAACTCGCTCTCGAAAAAAGAATTTTGCTGACCTCAAACTTGAACTCGAATAAAACTGGCCGAGTTTGTATAACGAAATTTAAAGATTAAAAAATCCTTTGAAATATTTTTGTTGATCAAGCTATGTAAATTGAGATTGAGATTTTCCCAATAGTGCATGTTTTTAACTTTTTATGCTTAGGCGACCTAGAAAAACAGCTAGGAGTACAAAAAAAGAAACGATTAAGGTGGAAAAGCGACGCAACGTTTTATCTTGAGTAAATTAAGTGATAAGAAATTTGTCTCTTATATAGCGAAACCTTTACTATCATTGCGTTAACAGTTATCTACTCCCATGATTCTCAACCTATGGGTCGCCTAAAAATTTTTTAGGGTATTTTTTTTTGTAAACATCTACAAAGAGTGAAACTTGCAGAAAGCAATACAGTAATAAAATAAACGCATATAGTAGTCAACCCTAATTGCATTTTTGTAACAAAAAACTCCAGCAGTGAAATTTTGAGTTTCTCAAGATCGTAAAGGTGTAAAACGCTTAGAAGTGGTAAACGATATATTTTCAAATTAAATCTTTCATTGTGCTCGCTCTAATACGCAATAGCGTGTTACAAGTTTACTGGGCCTATCTCCGCGTCATTGCGCCCTGGCAACACAGCTCTTTTCGGAGAAATATCGCAGCGGTGGCGAGCCGTTGGCAACTCTGTTTCCGATTTGATCGGCCCGAGATTTGAATCTCTGACCTCCCGCTCCAGAGACGAACGCGTTACCGCTCGACCAATTAGCATAGAATCCACGCAGTGAAGAAGCTTTGTGCTCGGGGAGACTAGAAATCAAAGGTCACGTATGTCAGACTACGTAAGGACGTTATTGGTAAGGATATTGAAAGCTAAATAGCAAATATTCATAAACATTTCAGTGAAAACTTCTTTGTACGATTTTCAACGCAGTTCTGTCATCATGAAAAGTTTTTTTTCTACATAGCTTTTAATTTAAACTATGTATCAGAATATACATGGGCCACAAAATTTTACACCACTGATTTTTTCAATAAACTTAAGTCGTTTTGAAAAAAGGTTGAGAACCAATGATCTACTTTACAGTTTGTAAAAAAAGTATGAAACTTGGAGAGTATTTGCAGCTCAGTGGAATAAATCTGCGAGTTTAATTTTTGACAAAAAATGAGCAATTATAAGAAATGAGTTTGAGATTGAAAAGATTCACGATATATGAAATAAGTCGCTGCGGTTAATTATTGCAATAAAATTAATTTTGGTTAAACAATTTTCGAATTGAAAGCTTCATACAAAATTTTGTATTAAATAGGCTAGCGCAACGCAAAAGTGTGAAATCTTTGTGAAAATAGCTTTTAAGCAAATTACTGCGGTCTATTCGTTGCAGAAAAATACGTTGTTTATCGTATTTGATGAATTCAAAAACCTATATTTTATTTAACGTATACCAGGGACGTGTGGTCAGGGGAGGCAGGTGAGGCCGTGCCTCACTTGAAGAATTGTGCAAAGGAAAACGAAAATAAAGTATATATTTAAAATAAAATGGCTTCACACAAATCAAAATATTTATCAAAAACTTTATTAATTTTTGTCATTTTTACTTTTTTTGTGTATTCACTGCTTTTATGTTACGTCTTTCGGATTAAAACGCCCAAACTATTCGGTGTAATATTGCTATCAATACTGCGTGCCATTGAGCATCGCTTTAAATTATGCGAAGTGAGGCATTGCCAATTGTGCCTCACTTTTTTCAACAAACTAAAAGTATGCCTTTTTTCTCAGACAAATCGCGGACAACGCATAATGCTTTTAAAATCTGATTTTGCGGCGCGCCTCACCTGTGACGTCATATCATGAGAAAAAGTTACAGCAGTTTGTTTGTCTTTCGTTCGTTTCGAAATTGAACAAGTTATTTTTCTAGCAAAATAAAAACAATTTAATGCGAGAAAATGAACTAAAATGGAAAAAAATTTATTCTCAAAGCTGAGAGACTTTCTAAACTAAGTTTTTAATCTAAACTTGAAGTTACAGCTAAAAGAAAACCGATTTAAAAGATTTGCTCGAGACATCATTACGAAAGAACCCCTCAATTCAGAAAGAGTAGAACCGTACTCAAGAAAAGAGTGGTTGCGCTATAAAAATCTTCATTTTCGCTTTCATGTTTTCAGCAAATAATAATGTTGGGCCTGAAATCGGGTTTTTGTGACTTAGAGATTTTGCCAAGAAGGCTTAGCAAGCACGAAAACTTCGATAATGTCCACATTGAAAGCCAAATAATAGGCTAGGCTGCCTTTATAGATTTTCGAAACTTCAAGAATTAATTTGGCTTTAAGTGAACAGCAAAAATTAAACGAATAATTAATTATCGAAATATTTGGTTTTCGTTTAATGGCTATGAAAACAGTTATTTGCTTGTCATTTATTGTTACAGGAAAACTCGGCCACAGTCTTAAACGTGCGCAGTTATCGACCGGATAAAGATGACTCGTCAAGCACACCCAAGTTCACAATTCGAACAGTTCACTATTGACTAAGGTGCACAAATCACAATTACTAGAATTGACGTCTTTCGAATAACAGTTGACACTCGACTCTTTGACGTGAACTCCGACGCAAAACTTTTGACGGTTTTCTAAAATAAACACAATGCGATAGAAAGCAGGCACAGATCGGTTTTAACAGCGTAAAACAATTTAACATTCTTTATGAGTGAATTAACGTTATTTCAGCTTCAGGCTTTTACTTATAGCATCATTAGAAAAGAGAAATAATTATCAAAGCAAAATAACAAATCCAAATTTGCAATATAACGTTCACAAATCAATTCAATATCGAAAATAAAATGCACAAAACTTACCAACTATTTTGAAACGGTAACGCGCAGAATCGTATCAAGAAATCGGCAATCGAACAGTAATTTATTTATCTCAAATCTATTTCAACGTTTTTGAGTCAATTGAAATGATTTCGGTGTTTTTGCAAGGGCATTTATAGAGAAAAATTATAAAGAATAGAATAAAAACCACGTGGAAATTTATGGGGAAAAAAGGCTATTTTTCGTAAACATTGTCCAAAACAAGTTTTGTTTTGCAAAAGTGGGTGAATTTGCAAAAGTGGGAACATCGCCACCGGCAAAACTAATCATATTGAAAAATGCTAAGACGAATGCAAAACAGTAATCAACTTATAACTACATTTCCGTTAATACTAGTAAAATCAACATTTGCTAACAGAGAAAGTAACTTGTTTTTATCCCAATCCGCTACCCAACATTAGGGGTCAAGAAAGAAAAAACTAAACATGACCAAGCAAAACAATTCGTCTACTACGTACGGCGAAAGTAAACATGACATCTTGTCAATGATCGATATTGGCGTGCCTTTTCTCATGTTACAAAAGGTTTTCTGTTCGAATACATAATGGTTGGAATCTTGCAAGGCGAAAGGTTTTTGTTTGAATCCAAAGCAAGCTAACTTGCTGTAACATTTATTGTCTTAAATAATTTTTTTGCAAACATGTATGTGAAAACAATTTGTGCCTCACCAACCAAAAGCCTCACCGCACGTCACTGTAATGACAACTCCCGCACTAAAAAGCGAACTTTAAAAATGCGTCTTTTAAAAATGTAATACCGCAATAAATTTTTTTCCGACGCATTTTTGAAAGTTCGCTTTTTAGTGCAGGAGTTGTCAAATTACGTATTTTGTTTTGGTTATTGAAATCTACAGCATTTAATTACTGCATATCGAAACATGTCCGGGATCGTTTGTAGTTACCTGTTAACTCTTAAAAAGAAAAAGCGATTTACAAGAACAGAACCAGTAGAATAACAAAAATCCTAAACTCAGTTGTCAATATAACAAACCGTAGCCCACTAAATAAGGGACCGTTCGAATATCATATAACACTTTTTTAGGCATTTTTGTTTCCACCCTCCCCCATATGACGCAATTTCGAAGTCCAACCTTTTGCATGGGATGAAACGCTTATCCGACGCTTTGTGCACCCGCCTCCCTGGAGGCGTCATATGATATTTGAACGGCTTCTAACGGTACTGTACGAATATTTAGTATCTCACACAATTAAGCAGCAGCAGCTGTCGGCCACGAATCATTATGATTACAATAGTTTGCTATTAACTTTCGGCAACAGAAAAAATCTTGGCATGCCGAAATGAGTAATGGTATTTTATGGGAAGGATAAAAACTCAATAAAAGAATACCAATTTTTCTTACTTCCACACGAAGTAAACTCCTTGATATCTAAAAAGCGATTAGTATCAATAAAAATCTTTCAAATCAATATTTATTGAGTACAGCGTGCAAGCGAAATAGCTTCCAACTGAAGCATCGTTTTAGATTTCCGAAAACCGTATAAAAAGTTAACTTCGTTAGCCAAAACACTTTGCAAAATGCAAATTAATGTGTTGATGCGGTTCCAACAATTGATTAATTTTTGATATAGTTCAAAATGATCGAACAAGAACCTACATATATTGCAATATGAATTGCCGATATTGCAAAAACAATGATGTAACGCTCGTAATCAAACTAACTTATGATAACACATGTCGAGTTAACATTTTTTGACGCCTTTCTCCTTTCTTTTGCGGTTTCGTACAAAATCGTAGCGAGTTTTTACGTACAAAATCCTGTTGAGTTTCGCTTTAAAGCAGCTGTTTGGTCGTAAAGCAATGCAAAGGTTACTACAGTTCAAAGATCGCACTAGGTAGTCTCACTAGATTTAGTATAGATGTTAGCACGATCTCTGAATACGACTAGAGTTCATGCTACTTCTAGAGCGACTATTAGCCCGTAGAACGACTTTCTACATCGTGCTACTAGTGAGATCTCTGCACATGGGCCCAGGTTAAGCAACCATACAAATAAAACTTTGTCTTCAAAAGCATTTTTTTGTCTTCAATATTCTCTGCATGGCTTAACGTCTGATGTTGTGTCGCCACTTCCTGATTCAACGTGTTGTTGTTGTGTTACTAGGCATTCGCTATTGTTGTGGTGGTTCGAATAAAAAAATAAATGAACGTGTTCTTGTAATGCGTGACCTACGTTCAGTTAGCGTGTAATCCGAGTACTGTTCAGAGTGAGTTAGTTTTTGTCAGAATGTGTTTGCTACTCGTGTGTAATTGGAGCAGAAATGCATGCCAAGCTAAAGCAAGCATCATTACAGCACTAAAGTTGCAAACGGCTGAGTAACCGACCCTGTCTCTACAGCGTACAATTAAAAACAATTCTTGCCATAAAGCGGCAGCGCACCTTTGAAGCAGCTCAAGTACAGTTTTTAATTTGAACTCCCAAGAACAGCCAGGTCTTCTGTTCTCCGGCCAAATTGGTAAACCAATTGTTTTGCGCAGAACACCATTAACAGTGAACTCGAAAGAAATTTTTAATTTCAAAAACATACAAACAAGACATGCATTGCACGAAAGTCAAATATTCACAAATACAAGTACAGCTAATTTTCTTAATCACCTGTGGCATCTTTTCGTAAGCCGAGATTTTTGTTGGAGGTGCCATTGTATCCAGCACTTAAACTGTAAAATATTGATGGGGGAACGTTTTTGCAGCCATAACCAAACGCAATCAGAATGAAAACGCTTCAGAGCGCAAAAACAAAGATATTCACAGTAACGTATAAAAGGTCTCCAAGTCCACATTGGTCTTTTTTATTGCCCAAACTCTCGGCGCAAACCAGAAAAAAAGGTCTTCGCCTTTAAATCAGCCAGTACGCTTTTTGTAGGACTGTGATTTTCAACCAGTGAGCAATAGGAGCATTTTGCGGTGGGCCACAGAGCCATTTGAAAAATTAAATATTTGGTTTAAAAATGTTGCATTTGCTCGATTATACCTCCTTTTTTCCTGAAATCGTCACAAAGCTGAAAAAGATACGGTGTCTGGTGCTAAGACCTTTTTTTTGAAGATCCCTTGAAAATACGCAGAAAACCGCGTAACCTGGTGCGTTGATCTTTTTGCTTTTTTTTAGATCGCAAACAAATCGCAGAATATTGGAAAATTGCAGTTCAGCAACACTTTGAGAGATGGGCCATGGAAAATTTTCAACATTAACCTGAGCCAAGGTTAGAAAAAGGTTGAAAACCATTGCTCTAGAAGGCGAGTTCCTCCTACAATTTAAGTACTGATATTGAATCACGTAACACAGTTTGTCTACGACAGGTATCTCCAAACTTTTCCAAAGATGCCTGCTGGCCAATAATAAGTTCAATAAAACGATGAAGACCGTGAAATTTCGGAGCTATTTGGGTCGCAAAAACAGGTGATTCGTTTGAGTATCTGCAACTTTCAGTCAAAAAATAAGTGAGAAGATAGGTAAGAGCTGCAAAAGACCTACGGGCCGGAATTTATACACCTCTGGTTAACAAATGTTTGATGAAAATTATCGGCAAAGGGGGAAACAAATAAGTGAAAAATGAGGGACACAAGCAAAAGTTTTGTAGAGCAAAAATGATACCGGTACTAGGATATTTCTCAAAACTGACGACCCGGCCCTTGTCGCTGATGTGACAGATAATCTAAGAATTACACTTCTAAAACAGCAAATGATGTGCAGATACGTATACACAGAGCTGGGCACCCGCTATTTGGCAAAAAAAGCAGCGGCGCTGCCGCTTGTCGCTACTTAAATAAAAAAGTAGCGCCGCTGCCGCTACTTGCATATAAAACAGCGGCCGCTGCTGCTACTTTTGAAAAATATCTAGCAAAAAGAACGATGGCATTCCAATACGGTACCCAATTGTGAAATTTCAACTTTATTTGCGAAAGTTACAATTCAAGCTTTTAAAGTATTGGTACAGCTTACCATCAGCACTAGCAAGCAGGCTTAAACGGTAAATAAGTAAGCAAATCACAGTTTAATTGGTTGTTGGCCTGCTCTTTTCAAAAAAACAAGCATCTCAAAACGCTGGTTGGTCAAACCAGCGGTTTAGAAACTACTTTAGGAAGTTAACCTTGGAAGTTACAATAGGAAGTTAAATTCCTTGTCGCATTTTCTACACAAATAAAAGGCAACAAGAAATAGTTTAAATCACTTAAATAAGGTAAGGTTGTTACGCAATGGCATACAGTATTCAGCTTCTGTATACTTCTCTCCCGGCTTTTATAGCTCTGAAGTTGTCAATGTTTTCATCGTACACGCTCGGCCCTCAACCACTATAGTAATTCCTTGTGCAGAGATACGATAGGAAAATTTATCAATCGACCGAGTTACACACATTTCCAGGAATTTTGTAAAAATGGTAGGTGATTAACATCCCTGCGGTGATTTCATCCAACTTTAATAAAAAAGAAGATCGAGCGGTTAAGAACTGGTGTTTATGAACTCAGAAGAGATACGCACGCAGTAATGACATATTCCATAGCGCGGGCAACATGCTACTCGCTGCTATATAGATATCAGAGGTGGAGTCGAAGGCACAAGGCTCGTGGCCAAGGCCAAGGACACAAAAAAATTTCGAGGCCAAGAACACAAACGCAAGTGTTCTCCAAAAAAAAGGTCTTCAAAAAATTTTTTCAGACGATCTCAAAAAAAATGTCTTCAAAAAATTTTTTCAGGCGAAAAAGGTCTTCAAAAATTTTTTTCAGGCGATCTCTACTTGAGGAAACCAGAAAAAACGTCTTTGCAGGTTTTCTGCCAGGTTTCTGGCGTTTTCCAACGAAATTTCAACGGTTCAAAAATAGTGCTGTGCTCGAGCCGAGGACAGGACAATTTTCGAGAACTTGAGGCTTCGAGGCCAAGGACTTCAAAATGTGTCCTCGAGGCCAAGGACGTCATCGAGGACTACACCTCTGATGGACACAGTACATATTAAGTAAATGATTCACAATGCGATTCACGTTACACGTATTGTTTCGACGAGTATAACTCCATGGCTAAATTATCTTTCAAACTTATTTATAACCTGATTCGATTTATTAGTCCAACTTTCTGCGCACTAAAGATTTTATTCTCAGTATTACTGTTCACTGTAGTAGCAAAATATTTTTTGATGTGTTTACTGTCCTTCTTGCAGTGCGAGAAGTATATCGTGGTCTGTGACCCGATAGCCATTTGTCTTACCTTACCTACCATTTGTACTACCAAATGTCAGCATTTTGGGGGAATATCGCAAAAAACCTTCTTTGCGATCTGCAAGTCATGCAAGGAACCAGGATAGCGTGACTGGAGGGGGGGCATAAACAAATTTTTGGGGGGCACAAAAAGTTTAATATTTCGAATCCGAGAGTGTGGACCAAAAAAAAAGGTCTTCATCTCGAAATATGCGCAGATTTTCACCAATTGCGGGGTGAAACCACAAAAAAAGGATCTTTATTTTAAAATCTGCAAAAAAACAGTTCTTGCTCACAAATTCTGGGGTGATAACCAGTATCTTGGGAATCTCAGGCCTTGAACTGCACTTCAGTGGCATCGAGCCTGTTACTTTCTTTAGAGCACAATCCTCGCTTGGGGGTAAGTTTTTGTTTGCGGGGCACAAGTAGTGATTTGAAGGAGGGCACGGCCCCGCAATGCCCCTCGTGGCGTCGGCCTGCGCAAGTTTACAGCAATTTATCGAAATGTAACTATCGCATTTTCGTTAAAGAGATACTGCTCGAAATCGATTTTATTGAAGAAATGAGAACTATTTGAGGTAACAATTCCGCTAACTATTTGGGGTACAAGTCCGTTAATCGTTAATCCGCTAATAACGAAGCTAACTTTTTCATTAACTCGTTAATCCGTTAAAAAAGTTTTTTCATGTTAGCGGACTAAATTAACTTCCGTTAAGTTCTATTAACTTCCGCTATGGTTTCTATCGTTAACATCCAGCACCACTCATTCATCGTACCGATACACAACAGCTTGCACTGGTAACACTTGGTGAGTATTAGCACGAGTTTTATAGAAGAAAGCGAAGATAAGAGCTCTTTTTTGTGGCTAATAATAAGCTGCAGCCTCATAGGTTTATTAATTATCGCTGTTCGCAATTTCCAAAGATTTTTTGATCGCAGCTTCGTTGTGCATTTGAACTTATTTTTATCTTGAAATTAGACTAGACTGTAAAATGTAACTTCCAAAACACAAAAAGACCACCATAGCAATAAATATTTCCTTACAATCAGCTCAACAGCGTCAATACGTGCTCTAGAACCCAGTAAATAAAAATAAATGTAAATTACACGCAAAATATCAACGAATTAACGGACTGTATCAACTTCCGTCAATTAAAGCTGAAAATAACGGATTTACGTTAACGTAGGCGTAGGGGCGCCGAGAGCCGAACGTGGGCCCGGGGCCAAATCAAATATGACGGATTTCCGGTTTTGTGAACACCAAAACAGACAGAAAAAATGCTACAGTTTTGTCCAAATTATGATGTGATCTCAAAAAAAAAAAAAAAAAAAGGTCTTTGCCTAAATTCTAACGTTTTTTTCGGTTTAAAACTAGGTGATCTTAAAAAAAAAGGTCTTTGCCGAAATTCTAACGTTTTTTTCGGTTTAAAACTAGGTGATCTCCAAAAAAAAGGTCTTCGCCGAAATTTTCAGTTCTATGGGCCCCTTTTAAGCTCAAAAGGCCCCCTCATGAGCCTCCCAAACTCCATGGGCCCCGGAGTCATTGTACCCCCCTCTCTCGGTGGCCCTGCGTAGGTGTGACGTTTGTTAACGGACTAGGGTTAACGTTTTGCGTTAACTTGCCCACCTATGTCAAACGGATTAAAATCGTTAAATTATTCCTAAAGTGAAATAGGCAGAACTAATTTAATAGTTCACAGAGACATCACGTCTTACAATCCTACTTCATTTGACAACACCTTAATGCTGTCTCCGCGTCGAAATGGGTAATCATTTCAACCCCTAGCGACGCAGGTGAGGCGGAGCCCCCTATCGCGGGAGCATTCCCGTGTTTCGAAGTCAACTGACTTCATCATCAGTGTGAAGAGGAGTCGACACAATGCAAAGAATTTTGATCCCTGAATTAGGCTAACTCAACCGGTAAATTTGAATAACCAAGCTATCGGTATAGGCTAACGTCTTCATCTCGTAACTTCAATTGCTAAAAAGGCAGACCCAATTTTTTTTCCCCACGTACTGCTCTGGACTCGAGTTTCGCGTAATACCAACGCTCATCGGCAGAGCTGACGTTCAAACCGAAATTCAAAAACTAAGCTAAGCTTGTCTGCAAACCGAAATTCAAAAACTAAGCTAAGCTTGCCTGTAAACCGAAATTCAAAATCTAAGTAACCTAGCCCATAAAGTTAAAATCAAAATAGGATTGTGAAACATAATGTATTTTTGCAATTAAAACGTATTTTTGATTAAAACGTATATTTGGGATTAAAACGTATTTTTGCGAATAAGAGGAATTCGGAATTGTGGAAAAAGGTTTGGGGCACCTCTTTATTACCACAAGTAGTTCTCATTTCTTCAATAAAGCTGATTTCAAATAGTATCTCTTGACAATAACGAAGAACAACCTGCATCAAAATCAACTGTCTAGTGTGTATGTGCATTCTGTACGAGTAAGAAAGGAGTGTAAGAAACCGACTGTCAAGTACCATTTGTACTTACTACTTGCTTTCATAAAAAATGATTGGTCTCGTTCAATGTGGAGTTTCAGTTGCTTGCAATTTTCTCAAAACGATGACTAGTGATAAACTTTCCAACGCAGTGATTTGTATGTTAAGTTACGCACAGAGTTTAATTTCGCCCGCTAACAGACCACATTATTTGTTGAATTTTGGTTCAGAAAAAATAGGACCACGTACGATAAAATTCGCCTTTATTCAACAACAACAAAACGTCTCAAAGGTAGCATTGTTTGTTCTACTAAACTAAAATAATGCGGTAGCAAGATCAGAGTGAAAAAAAAATGTAAAGACTCTAAACGGTAACGCGTAAAAATTTAAATCGAAAACAGTCTTGGATGAGGTTTATTAGTAGTAGCGGCAGTGGCAAAAAATTTGCTTAAAAAACAGCGCTGAAGCGCTGCCGCTTTTTTGACTGAAAAAATAGTGGCGCTGCGCTTTTCGCTGGTGACGAAAAAAAGCAGCGGCGCTGCCGTAACCGCTACTAAAAAAGTAGCGGCGCTAGTAGCGCCGCTGGTGGAAACCGCCGCTGTGCCCATCACTGCGTGTACACGATAGTACCGTTAATAGCGCAATCAGTTTGGAAACAACAACACTTTAAACAAAAAACCAATAACGGAATTGAAACAAATGTAACGCACAGGCTTGGCATAAACTACGTACAGTGGGCGATTAGGCGTACAATATTGCACATAAGCTTGCTGCATAAAATACACTCATTGTAAAACGTTTGTTTTATCGTTCAACGCAGTAGTAACAATCCAGCTAGGCTTAGGGCAGTTTCGCAACAAAAAACACGTAACACTTTACAAATGGAGTAGCACCAAATTTCATAGCAATACAATAAGCTCGAAAACACAAAGTGGATTTCGAAAAAGATCAAATATCGCAGTATCAGTTCATACAAATGCGCGATGAGCATTTTTTTCTATACCGAATGCAGTTTTGTAACACTTGCATGCCAGAAAATAAAGATGGCAACAGCGCAGCGTACGCGGCCGCGCGCTGCTGTTGGTGCACCGCGCCGCGCAGCGTGGCAACTAAAATCGCTTTACGTAACAGCGTCAGCGCAGCGCCGCGTTCTATATTATTTACATTTGTGCACAGTTATTGCTGGTGAATTATTCATTCATTTCTTTATGTACATTGTACAACAAAGGTTAGTGATAATGTGACTATACTGTGTAATACGAATTGAAGACTGTAACAATTCCACATAGTGACAATACATAGGGTTAGGCTACTAAAGCAGTAAAAGGTGTCTTTGGTTCAAGGTTCAAGTTTGTTTTTTCAGAATTCGGAGCATCCTAAAATAGGCTCTACAACAAACTTAGTTTTGATCGGCTGAACCTGCCAATGAAAAGATTTGGTAGGTTGGTCTAGGAAAAGTTTGGGACGTTTAGTGAGAAGATGAAACAAAGGCAGACAAATGTAGATGAAACAGGTTTGTGGGAAACAATCATCAGAGCAGAGGTTAGCCTATCCACATATCCACCCTGTATGCAGTAGGCCTATGGTATTGGTACTAGCCCAAGGCTAGATAACAGTTTCTACTACACATGCGCTTGCATTTCAGAGTGATAGAGTTAGTTCAGTGTAGCCTATTCGTCAATAGGTCTATTCGTCAATGGCATTAAGCATTAGGCTTTCGGTCCTATAGGTTATGTCTGTAGTCTATCTGGTAGGCCTATGTGGTAGAGTAGGAAAACTAGGCTACACAAAGTTCTAATGACATAATAGCCTAGGTTAGTAGGTATGTAGTAGCAAATGGTTAGAGGGTTCACAGATAAGTAAGCTAGTTTACCCAATACTGAATATCCAAATTTCCCATATGTAAGCTTACGCTGGGCGGCAGCAAAGTTTTTCTTATCAAGTTAGACAGTTAAATGCAAGTTAGTAGCTTGTGACAGTATCCAGAGCACGTGGTATATTTGGGCTATTGGTTCAGGGTTAGGTCAGTAATTGCATAGAAATATCAAGTAGACTGGTAGATTGCTTTTGATTGCCAAAACATGGTGCAGGAAAACTAATAGAAAGCACAGACAAGGCAGATAAAAAAACCAGTACAATTAGAACAACCGACCTCACATCGCGTGTTCCTTTGTTTTTACTCTGGCATTTTCAAAGTTAACTAGTGCGAAGTTTCAGACTTTTACTTGAAACTCGAGAACAGTTAAGTCTAGCTGCATGATATTTTGACAGCAGCGTAAGATTAATGCCGGTAAGTTATATGTTTGTGCCGAATTTTGAAGCAATGAGTCACGTGACTTCGGTTTAAGGACCCAAAAACCAACTTGAAAGTTTGGTGCAAAAAGCGGTCTTATTCGAAAACGACTAAAATATGGCAAAATATTTCACAAGGTTATATGTTTTAAAAATCCTTTCATCCCTACCAACCCTCTTTTGGCCGCAGTGAGATTTTTCTTTTTTCCTCTTTTTCTTTTTATTCCTTTTTTTTTCTTTTTTTTTTTCTAAATCTTGTGCGCTCTTCTTCTCCTGAACCACGTAACATCGAAATCTAATTTTTGAGTAAAGTTGTTAAGCTGCAAACACAATTTTGTCTCCCGAAATTTTTTGGGCCAATTACCCAGAAAGCCCCCAATATGGGACCCCCAAAAATCAAATTTTTTGGATTGTTCAAACTAGGGCAATATTCTTTTTTATATCAGTAGATATTTAAGCGACAAATGTTTTAACATAGTTTTGGGGTACCAACCCCCTCACCCAGGGGCCCCCAAATGGACCCCTCAAAAACCAATTTTTTAGACGACTTAAGCTAGAGCATTCTTTTTTTTTTATATCAGCAGGTGTTCAAAAGACAAATATTTTGACATGGTTAGAGAAGGCCACCCATCTGAAAACGCTCCAAAATGATACCCAAAAAATCAATTTTTTTGTATGTTGTAAGCTAGAGAACTAATTTTTTTCTGATTTTAGTGCAAATTTAAAGAATAAATAACTTGCGGTGCGGTGCGGTGTAGCGTAAACTTAGTTTGTTTGGATGCAGTGCGGTGCAGCATGCGGACAAAGTTTGCGGACACAGCGCAGCATGTGGATGCAATTTTTGTTATCCGTGACATCTCTACGAGAAAATATAACAAAATGTCAAAACACAAACGTGGCAGTATTTAATGCTTACAAGTACAGTGAATCGCGGTATGTGCAATAAACTAGGCAAGGTATGGTTAACACCATCTTTTTAGCAGATTAAATGTATTAAAATTGCGCAGAAGAACGCAAGTTAAGTCTAAAACCCACAGTATGTTAAAATTACATTTCAGCTGAAATAGGCAAAAAAAAAACGCATGTGAGGTCAAAAATATGTGCACCATTAAGCATAAAAAATATCTAAAAAAGTCTTGGCAAAAATACGCTGTTGCAAGATTTCAAGACACAGTATAAAATACATTACAAAATCGATTAAAAAAAATTCATAACTGTACGACATTTCAAAATCATAATTAGTCTTACAAAAAAGTTAAGCATGCGTTTCCTCGAATCCGAAATTGATAAGGGGTACCAAACCACGAAATTTACACATAGTGTCCCAAAATCAATTAATGGTTTCAAACTTTTACATACCGATATCTAAAATTGGTTTCAAATGAAAGATAACTTCAGGCTGTTTTAATATTTTTTAAACAATCTACAAAAGCAATTTGAGCGCACATTTCAAACTTAACGCGCTGATCAGTTTTAACTCTACTTTGCATGGGTGGGGGGCGGGGAGAAAACAACACCATCCTCGCTAGTTATGAACCACGGTTTTAATCAAAAAAAGCGGTTTAAGATCTTCACAAAAGTAAGATCGTGAGCTAAGACAACTTTTCAGTGACAATCCACACAAATTTTGGTCTTTTTTGGTCCACATCGAAGATAAATGACGCCGTAATACCTTTGTGAGATTATTATTTTCCCTAATGAATTTCTTGACCCACATTAAAAAAAAACTAACTTACATCCAAAATTTGAACCGACAATGCCATTAAAAAATGCCGTTTTTTGGGCCAAAGATTTATGGACATCACAAACTAAAGAAAATTTGGCGAAACCAACCCAAACGCCAAATTCGATGCTCCTTCGACTTCCGGTTAAAAAGCTAGATGAAAAGCCATGTTTGAACCACCTTTCTTTGGAAAGGAAGTTTAAAACTGACTAGCGCGTTAATATAGCAAATGATCGCTAAATTGCTTATTTGCAAATTTATTGACAACAATATTACAAAAATCACAACGGTAAACAATTATCTTTCATTTGAAACGAATTATCTATCTTAATTGTATACAAAGTAATAAAATCTTTAAAATCATCCATTAATTCTGACACACCCTGCAGTTACCTGAATGGGGGCACACCACAAAAGTTGGGGAATGAGGTACTTCTTAACAATTTGCTATTTCAATGATTTCTAAGCCTATTCATAGTCATGCATAAGGTACATCCACAAACTTTTCATTTTTCCGCGCTTTGATTGGCGCACTTCGTGTGGAACTAGCTAGAACAGATGTCGCAATCAACCTAAAAAAACAATTATGTAACGTGGTGGCGATAGTTGAGGCGGTATTGCGTCGAGTTAGTGATCGAAACCTTGCTGGCCTCCAGTTCGATTCCCGAACTGCCAATGCGTTGTAGTGTCCTTGAAAAACACTAAAGCGACTTTTTCACTGTTTCCAAATGCTACGCAGTTTATCCGTGTTGGTAGCCAGCCCTGGTGGAAACTCTTGTAAACAAGGTGCTCTGCGTGTGATGGTGCTGCTACCCTACCCTTTCGAGGGATGGAAGAGCAGACACTCAAAAGTCGGGCCACACCTCAAGGTCTGGACCAGAGATCCAAGAATAAACGCAAATAGCTTGATTCACACACATGAATGAATTAATCATGCGAATTGATTACTATAAAATAAGGAGTTCTTACAAAGTATTGGGTAACAACATGATAGCTTAGTTCGGACGTGTTCACTCAATAAACGTGCTTTTCACGACTATCATTTTAAAATCAATATATCTAATCATTTCTAATGTATTTTTTTGAAAATACATTTTAGTAAAAACTGACAAACTCTTTGCAACCGTGTTGGTATTATGAAGAAATTATCCTTCAACAAGTTTCCAACTAAAACAAATTTTAAAACCCGAACAAGCTGCAAGAAAATTTTCCAAAATTACTTTTGGACTCACCCAATTATTGTCAACGTTATCCGTTGCACACATTATGCATAAGTTGTGCATATTGTCTGTAACAATACATACACAATTAATTTTTAATTTCAACCTTAACTTTTCGTTATGTAACGTTTTATCCTTAACTAATTGGAACGACCGACGCTCGCGTCGCGTGTTCCTTTGTTTTTACTCGGCCGTTTTCCAAATAACGAGTGCGAATTATCAGACTTTTGCTTATAACTCGAGAACCGTTGGGTCTAGCTACATAAAATTTTGACAGCAGTTTGAGATTAATAAGTTATATGTTTGTACCAAATTTCGAGGCAATCAGTCACGTGACTTTGGTTTTGAGAACCCGACAACCGCCCCGCAAGTTTAGCGTAAAAAGCGGTCTCAGTCAAAAACGGCTTAAGTACAGGAAAAAATATTTCACATGGTTATATGTCTCAAGATACCCTTTCATCCTAACCAACCCACTTTTGGCCGCGATGAGGTTTTTTCCTTTTTTTTTTCTTCCTAAATTTTATACGCTCTTCTTCTACTAAACCACAAAACATGGAATTTAATTTTTGTGTAAACTTGTTGAGCTGCAACCGCAATTTTTTCTCCCGAAATTTTTTGGGGAAACTGTACTGGGAACCCCCCCAAAACGGGGCCCCCAAAAAATTAATTTTTTTAACGGCTTAAGCTAGGGTGCTAGTTCTTTTAGGTATCAGCAGATATTTAACAGATAACTATTTTGACATAGTTTGGGGGTGCCACATTCCCCCGGGGACCCCTCCAAATGGACCCCCCAAGATCAATTTTTTGAACTGCTCAACTTAGGGTGCCAGTTTGTTTTGATATCAGCAGATATTTAACAGACAAATATTTTGGCGTAGTTTGGGAATGCCACCCCCAGGGCCCCCCAAAAGGGAACCCCCCCAAAATCAATTTTTTAAATGGCTCAAACTAGGGTGCCAGTTTGCTTTAATATCAGCAGATATTTAACACACAAGTATTTTGACATAGTTTGGAGGTGCCACCCGCCAGGAACCCCCCCAAATGGACCCCCAAAAATAATTTTTTTGAACGGCTCAACTTAGGGTGCTAGTTTGTTTTGATATTAGCAGATATTTAACCGACAAATATTTTGACATAGTTTGGGGGTGCCACTCCCCCTGGGATCCCCCCAAATAGACTCCTCCAAAAATTAATTTTTTGAACAGCTCAAGCTAGGGTGCTAGTTCTTTTTGATGTCAGAAGATATTTAACAGACAAATATTTTGAAAGTGTTTGGGGTTACCTCCCCCCCCCGGGACCATCCCAAATGGACCCCCCAACCATTAATTTTTTGAACGACTCAAGCTAGGGTGCCAGTGTTTTATGATATCAGAACATTTTTAACTGACAAATATTTTGACATAGTTTGGGGGTACCTCCCCAAAAACTCCCTATCCCAAATAAGCCCCCCAAAATTCAATTTTTCAAATGGCTAATATTATTAAATATTAAACAAATATTTTGACATAGTTTAAGAGTACCACTCCCTCGGGAAACCGGAAATTGGACCACTCCGAAATCAATTGCTTTAAATCACTTGTTAGACAGCTAATTGTTTTTAATATAAAGTCTGTCAAAAATAAATAATTTGGCATGGTTAAAAAGTGATACCCCTCCCCCGGAACCCCCAAAATATATAGATTCCTCAAATCTTTATTTTTCATTTAAGCTAAAGCAGTTTTTTTCGTACATAATTGTTAGACAAAAATTTAAAATACAAATAGTCGTCCGTTCGAGATAGAAGTTTAGAATTGTTGCTATTAAGGCAAAAACATAGATCTGGAACCAATACAATGCAGAGTGTCTTATGTAAACAAATAATATGTACTAGACATTACACGATAGCTTTGTACACATTTTGAATTTATGCTTGAGCTATAATATATGTATTTATAGTACTGATGGACGAAGCGTTGACAGACAAATTGTTGTTGATCACTCAAGATGTTGGTTTAGCATGTAATTTGACATGATAGGACTTTCACTACGCTATTAAGATTTTTGTATTTGTTTTTCAAGCTATCTTAATCTAAAGCAAAGAGCCAAAATGTTCGCTTACGTTTTGGCTCTTTACTGTATATTAAGTTTAAATTAATTGACTTTGGAAAAACTAAATTCATATTCATATTCAAATTCATTATTGACTTTGTGAAAGTTGATTTTAAAATGTGTTTTTACTTCAATTGGACTGATGTAAAATTATGTTCATATCTGTAGTTACAACTTCTAAATTCATAAAATTCGACAATTCAAACTAAACTTATCCTATTTTTAACAAACCAGATTATTGAGAAACTAAGTTAGATAAGATTACGATTAGAAAAAATTAACATTTTCAAGTACCGCATTTATTCCAGCATAACGCGCACTCGTGTATACCGCCCACCCTTAATTTTTGAACGAAAATTGGTATAAAATTTTTTTTCACTTTTTCTCAGCTCAGACCAAGGATAGTACGTGACAAGTGCTGTTGAAGACATGCGGCTGCGAAAAAGTATTTATTTTGAAAACATATGGTACACTGGTAAAGCAAACCGCCAGTATGAACACAATTCACAAATAAAATTACAATTTAAAACCCTTCAAAATCGGATTCATCATGAGATTCACCAATCAGTTGTTCGAAAATTTTTTATGTACTAAGGGCCGGTCTACACTGTGCGTAAAATCGTCAGCTTATGTGCGTAACCTTAGTTTGTTTTAAAGGAAAATTCCGTAAGCCCAGGCATACCACCTTACGGGCGTAGCACCTTACAAGAATAAAATTGCCAGCGAAAAAAATTTGCTAAAAGAGCAAATTTTTTTCGCCGGTACGTTTGTAAGCTCACGATTTGGGTGAAATTTCAAAAACTGGTTTGCCAGGTCTCGGAGTAGGCTAAAATTAGGTTCATAAGTTTTGTTGAAAAAATGTTGATTTTCAAAAGTGAAAGTATGCGAGTTGGTTTGAAATAGCCTAGTTCAACATGAAAATGGTCAATTTGCGGCTCTATGAGGAAAAACTTGCAAAAAAGAGGTTAGGTCAATAGGCCCAAAAGTGAATTATGATGAATTATGAATTGTTTGTGGTTATGTAACATTTGGTTCACCTATTCTAAGTAAAGAAATTTGAAAATTAAAATTGATGTGTGGTGTGGCAATGCAGATCACAGTCCTGACCAGGGGGGCTTGATTAGGCCAAGACAAGTAGGCCTACCGATAGGCCTACCAGTATGGTACGGTTGGTCTACGTCTAGGTGGTACTCGTACCTAGCGTGTATTATACCACATTGTGAAAGTAAACTGGTAATCCTAGCTTGATAGCTGCTGTAAGCCAGTTAGTTTACTTCAAAAGGTTTAACCTATTGGTGCACTTTGCAGATGCAGTGATGCTGTGTAAGAGATACTGGTAAGCAAGCAATTTAATAGCCTAGGCTACTGTCAGAAAACATGCAAAGTTTGAAAATTAGTCTGCCGATAAAATCTAGGCTCTGATTTTTTATATCAATGAAACTCAAAACTAGAGCTCGACCGAACTGACTTTTTCCGGTCGATACCGATATTGATATTTTGGAAATTTTTAAGCCAATACCGATATCGATAACTGATACATCAACTCATGAAATATGAAATTTTGTCACTATTTTTCAATTAACTTGACACTAAAAGCTTCACTAATTCCCCTCCAAAAAAAGACTAATGCAAACACAAGTCACACACCAGCATCATTCAATGAAAAAGCAAACCAAAAATACAACCATTTGCCAATCAATAGTCAAGAGGGGCCGTGCTTGCTCTCAAAAATGAACAATTCAAGGTAATTGTGCTAAGCCGATATTTTATCGGTGGTAGATAGGCTAGTCGATACGATATATCGGCTTGACCCTGATATCAGCGGATATACAGCAGCTGACCGATATATCAGTCGAGCTCTACTCAAAACTATTAGAGCCTAGAGTATTAGTTAGCCTACAGTAATAAAAGCAGAATTAAAATGCAATAATCTAAGCGTACGCTGGTACTAGCCTACTGATATGATGAGCTGTGCAGTTGCAGCTATATAGACATGTAAAATTATTCTATTTCAAGATGCATACACTTATTATTCAGCAAATATCAGGTTTTAGACTTTAACAAATAGTTGAGTTGAATTGCAGACACTGTCAAGCCAATAGGTTTGTCTTACTGTCATGTCATTAAGATAGTGAAATCAAAAGTTTTTATATTCTGCAATTACTTTTCAGAATTGTGAATTAAGACTCTATTTGCAAGTTTTTGTAAACAAAATATAGTAACTGTGAGTACCTGAAATTTATCAATGATATGCTACTTTTGGTCTAGACTCAAAGAGACTTATTGATGAAATTATGTAGCGATGTTGATCTTTAATGCTCAAAGATTTCAAGGATGATGACCAATCTAACAGTGTCAGTGGCATTGTCAGGTTTTCTAGGTTAGTTATGTGTATTCCAAGATTGACAATCTTTAACAGCTATTCGAGCTTTTATTTAAAAAAAACAAACTTTAGGAATTTTCATAGTGAAAATAAAAAAAAACAGACTTGGAAGTTTTATCTAAATTATTTGCTTTTATTTAAAATAATCATTTAAAATCAGCAGTGGGCCAAAAAAAAATTGGCACTTGTAAAATTTTTTTTAATGTGATGGTGTGACAATGCAGTATTCACATTACTGCTACTTAACTACACAATTTCAAGTTTCTTGTAACATACGAGTAGCATTGCTTGTTTTTCTTAGGTGCAGCTAAGATTTTAAAGGAGGCCTTCATTTGAAATAGGCTATTATTTAGATAATCCGGAATATTTTTCTGAACACGTTATCGAAAGTTCCGTCCAGAAATTCCTCACCGTTCTTGAGATATCCTCTAAAATCCGCTAATACTCCGCTAATCCGTGACGTCACTTGCCCGAGTTTGGCTGAGTTTGTATGGGCTGTGTAAGGTATAGAGTAGGTAGGCAACAGTTTTGAATGTTTATCCTTGTCTAAATTAAGTGAATTATACCCTATTTTATTCAAAACTGTCTACTCTACACCTTACACAGCCCATAAAAACTCAGCCAAACTCGGGCAAGTGACGTCACGGATTAGCGGAGTATTGGCGGATTTTAGAGGATATCTCAAGAACGATGAGGAATTTCTGGACGGAACTTTTGATAACGTGTTCAGAAAAATATTCCGAATAATTAAATAATAGCCTATTTCAAATGAAGACCTCCTTTAAAGTGTCATATTTTTCAAACCATAAGGTGCACCAATGATACCTAAATTTTTTAAGATATCCAACTTGTGCCTTATACTCTGATGCATTTAATCTATACTTCTGGTTATGCTCTTACGGCCAGTTGTTCAAGTGATAGCCTAATGCTTTTCAATGATCAAGTTGTAATGCTTTTGGAGTTTAATAAATTTAATGTAATGTAGAGCATCTTATAGTTTGGTGCACTTTGTGCCTAAAAACAAAAGCTATAGAAGCCATTTGGTGCGCTTTATGCTAGAAGATAATAATTATAGAAGCCATTTATCAATACTACGACAGCGCGCCAATTAACAGTTATATGTACCAGTTTGCTGCGCCTTATGGTCTAGAGAGTGCTGCAATGATATCTTTGCTAGAACTAATTTTGATAGAATAAAGTATTCTTTTTTAGTGTTAAAAAAAGTTGTTTTTTTTGCTTTAATTTTGCTTACTTGATTTGATAGCTTTGTTCTGTAATGTAGTACCATAGGTGGGCAGTACCGCGGTACTTTCTTGGTACCGGTACCATCGGTACTTTTGTGGTACCGGTACCGCGGTACTTTGCTATTTTTTGGCGGTACCGGTACTTTAGTTTTGTTTTATTTTTTAGTAGGGATTTTACGAACTTAATTAAAAACTTGAAACGTTGTAAAAATGCTTACAAATAAACCGAATAAACAACAAATCTTTTTTTCTTAATTTAGTGTTTAACTGTTGGTCTTACTCGCTACTACCACCACAGGGACTTAGCCTTAGCAGTTTGCTGGCCCATTTGAAAAACTGACGTTTTCTTGCAATGGCAAAATGATGCATTACCAGTATTCATGCACCAGCGAAACAAAACTAGAACCGCTAAGAAAAAATTGTAAGAGACGACTTACGTAATGAATACTCATCACATCAGACGTGAATACAGTAGCGAAGCCAGGGGGCGCGCTGGGGGACTATAAAAAATTAATTAAAGCATATTTTGAAACGTTTATTGAAGGGGGAGGGGGCTAATTTGTCAAAAATAAAACCTATAAATCAGAAAAAAGACTTTAAAGAATAGTCGAAAATTGGTAATCAAATTTGATCGCTTATTGAAAAATGCTTAACATAGGTTTCATAAAAAAAAAATGTATATAAGCGCAGAAATAGGGGAGAGGGCTATTCAGTATATGTTAATTACCAACCACTACTCTTGACCTTCCTTTAATTAGCCCCGCTTTATATATATATATCTTTCACTATAAATTATAGCCGTAATAGATTACTCCTTGAGAGGTTTACCAACCTACCGAAAGAAAATTTTACGATTTACCAACTTGTAAATAAGAGAACTGAAATGCTAGCGATAGCTACCTCCTACATAGCTCATTTATGCAACTAGTACGGTATAATCATTTTTTGCATTGCTAATTTCTATGCCACGTATTAATGGCATTAATTTTTATCAAAATAGGCCAAAAATTACGTTATTTTTGCCAAAAAAATAAAAATTTTTCGAGAGCTGGGGGATCCGCCCCTACACCCTATGCCTCCGGTGGCTGGAGGTCTTGCCCCCAGACCCCAATTGCCTCCAGTGGTTGGGAGATCCGCCCCCAGACCCCGCAACGCCTCCCCCCATCGCAGATTTTTGGCTAAGCGCCTACATGAAGAAAAATCTACTGCACGTTACTGCCGGCCTCCATTTGTATTAGCTTTTGGTTTTCAATACGCCTGGAATGTTTGGCGAAGAAGATGTTCTCATTCACAAACGGTGTATAATACGGCCAAAAGTATTTCACCCGGTAATACTTACGCAGAAAAATTATCTCAAAAAATCCTTTCATCTGCACCAATCCCACTTTGGCCACGATGAGGTTTTTGCTTTCTGAACATTGTACGTTCTTTTAATTAGTTCTAAAGGGCAAAACAACGCAATCTAATTATTGTACAAAAGTTTCGAGTTGAAAACACGGTTTTGTCTCTTGAAATTTTTGGGTGCCACCTACCCGGAAACCCCACAAATTAAACCCCCAGAAATCAATTTTTATGAAATTACACCTCTTTTAGAGCCCCCGGAATTGAACCTTACAAAAAATAAATATTTTAATGGCTTTAACTAAAAAGCTAATTTTTTTTATAATCAGAAGAGACCAAGAATCTTCTTGAGAGTTCCCTAAAAGCGTTGCCAAAAGCGTCAAAGCTTTTTTTGCGACAATCCTAATTGCATAATCTGTGTTCAACCCACACTCTGGTCACGTTGCTGCGTTCTTGAATACGGCGCGTTACGATGATTATCTCTGCTTGTGGCTTCAAACAAGTAACAAATTTAGTGGCAAGAAATCGAAATTCACGGAACATTGGAAAACTAGAAACTCTGCAGCAGGTGCAAATTCCTCCAAGCACGAAGTAATTATCACAATGAAAGCGTACGTAATGTCCAATAATTAGCGTCTAATGCAGTGCTGTGATAAGAGAATAAATATGCTATACAACAGCAATAAAAAATGCTGTAATTTTGAAATTGTTCTCATTATGAGGGAACAAAGGGATTTTTTAAAAATCACCATTAACATGCGTCGTTCGTTTATGGGCTGGCAACTTGTGTGTAAGCTCCCATCTAGCTTTAATTAAGAAATCCAAAAAGTAACTGCAGCAACGAATCAACTAAAAACAAATCAAAACAGCTCACTTTGCCAAAAGTGCAATTTATCCCCAGTTTCTAAGTTTTGTGTGATTGTCACCTGTGCAATAATTGGGAGCTGATGTATCGTCAGAGTAGCCTTCAGTGCCAACTTCCGCACGTGATGCTTTAGAGATGACTGCTGTTTGGTTATTACTGGTGACAAGATACCAGAGGTGAAGTTGAAGAAACAAGGCTCGAGGCCAAAGCCAAGGACACAAAAAAAAAAATCCGAGGCCAAGGACAGCCTTTCCGAGGACAGACCCTCCCGAGGCCAAGGACAGGAATGCTCGAGGCCAAGGACCAAGGACACAGCCGCAAGTGTTCTCCAAAAAAAAGTTCTGCAAAAAAGTTTTTTAGGTGATCTCCAATTCATAGGCGTAGCCAGAATTTTTGATTGGGGGAGGCCTAAATCACAAATCACATGCAATGACGTCATCAAAAGTTTTCCAAGCAGGAAGTTCTTGTGGGACAAAGATATCAAAGGGTGGAAGATCTAAAATCGTTGCCTGTCGGCAGGTAACAAGATTTTGCAAAGAGAGAGGGCTGAAACTAATACTTGAAAAGTGAAAATATCTAACTTTGGAAATGTGTTGAGAAAGCTAGTGTAACTCAAAGGTATCGCAGACGGGGGTCTAGGGGCGGGGCCCCCAGCCGCCGGAGGCTTTGTAACCGTTGGGCGATTTTTTGTAACTGTTTGGAAAAAAAAGCTATTTTAATGCCATTGAATCACATTTTGCAAGTATTCAGAGCCATTTGAAAGCACTCAATTTTTGACATTTGAAAGCCAATTGAAAAAATTAAATTGTTTAATCCTCCTTTTACTTGCAACTTAAGTCCAAAATACGTTTAACATCTGGCATTTTGGAGTTAGAGTTTAGTTGTAAGTGATTTGGTCCAGGTAGGGGGAAGTAAGGCGCATTGTCTCTTGCTGCATTTTAGCAGTAAACAATAATTCACTCGAAGATTTTCCTTAGAGATTTTTGTTTTGTCATGAAAATAACCAGTTATAGGAGTACATGTTTGGTCAGGGGGCCCAGGTCCCCTCTATTGAAGTTCAATGATTTGTTCAATCAGCATTTGCCATGGCTAATTTTTTAAAAAGTATTTTGTGCGTAAAAACCGGCGAAGTTGGAGTTGAATTAATGAATTGTTATTGAAAAATGGTACAATAGATGGTTAGTTTGGTTATGCCTACTAACCGTGTTATTGCCGGGCCGGATTTACATCGCGCTGGGCCCCTGGCACTGTGGAGATTTTTGCAACATCTTTCTGCCAAATATAGGTGAAGACCAAAAAAAGTCTTACAATTTCAGCGTGGGACCCCTAGCTGATACTGCGCCATATTATGGTAGATCCGGCACTGATTAGTGCATTACGTTCATAAAAAGGCTAGATGTGGGCCTGAGATAGCAACTTTTATGACAAAAACTCTCCATTTCTTTCAGATTGTAGGTTTAAATTGGCGGGCAAAAATTGAATTGAGGGGACCCCGGGGTCTGTGGTCTTCAATATTGTTGTTAGTTACTGGTGTTAGCAAAAAATGCTGAAAAGAAACTGAAACTGAAGAAACAATAAGCTTTTTTGTCACATTTTTGTCATTGGTAAAATTTTAATTGAGGGTAACCCAGGACCCTTGTCCCCCCCTCGCCTTGGCTACGCCTATGCTCCAAGTGAGGAAAACAAAAAAGGTGTTCGCAAATTTTCCGCGAGGTTTCTGGAGTTTTCCAACGAAATTTCGACTGTTCAAAAAATAGTGCTGTCCTCGAACCGAGGACAGGGCAATTTTCAAGGACTTGACCTTCGAGGCCAACGCCAAAGACTTCAAAATGTGTCCTCGAGGCCAAGGACGTCCTCGAAAACTCCACCTCTGCAAGATACTGTAGTGGATAATGTAGCCCGATGACCATAGTCCGTATAAGTTTGATACTTTATCGAGTCAACTCCATAACTAGTTAGTCCTTTGTACTCACTATAGTAGTAATACTAATACTGCAACTGCTTACTATTCTACTGCAACTTTATGTAAAACAAACTGTAGGTCTACACAGTGCGCTCTACCGCTAGTGTTCTATGGTATTACCGCGGTACTTTCAATTTGAAAGTACCGGTACCGCGGTACTAATTTTAGCAAAGTACCGAGTACCGGTACCGCGGTACTTTTGCAAATACCGTGCCCACCTATGTGTAATACCGGTACTTTCATGGAATTTAATGTGACCGGTTTGATGCAAGAAGATTTGATGCAGCAGCGATGTTGTTAGGATTTTGCGTCAAACATCTTTTGGGTCTGGTTCGGACTAAGATTAAAGTTGGCCAAGTTAATCGTCTTGTGTCAACTGGTTGCCTCTCAAAATTTTGGACTCTTCTCTGAGTGCAGGTGCGTAGCCAGAAATTCGCATTGGGGGGCTGTTTTGGGGGTCTGGGGGCAGAGCCCCTAGCCGCTGGAGGCCAATGGGGGTCTGGCGGCGAAGCCTCCAGCCGCGGGAGGCAGGGGATCCAGGGGGCAGAGCCCCCAGCGCTCGAAAATTTTGCATTTTTTTGCTAAAATAACTTTATTCTAGAGCTATTTTAATAAAAAATAATGCTTTTAAAACGTGGCATAGAAATTGGCAGCGCAACATGATTTAACTGGTTGCATAAATTGGCTATGTGGGAAGTGGCTAATAATAACACTGCAGTTCTCTTGTTTATATGCTGGATCCTATTATACAATAAAACTCACACGGAGTAATCTATTTCGTCTATATTTTATAAAGAAAAGTTATTTGGGGGAGGGGGGCTAATGAAAAGATACTTGAGAGAAGTGATTGGTGATTAGCTAACACTGAATAGCCCCCTCCCCCCCTTATTACTGAGTTTATAATATATTTGTTGATAAAACCCATGTTTGGCGTTTTTACACAAGAGATCAAATTTGATTGCTTTATTTTTGGCAGTTTTTAAAGTTTTTCTTGATTTGTGACTTTAATTTTTGACAAATTAGTTTCCCCTCCCTGAATATATGTTTCAAAAGATGCTTAAATCACTTTTTAGTCAACTCCAACGCAAAAAACAGTCTCAAACGAGCTAAAAACGTGGTATTTTTCTTATTCTGCATTTTGGCTGACATGCCTATGGGGGGGCTGCAGCCCCCCGCCCCCTTGGCTACGCTACTGTCTGAGTGCTAGTGTTTTATGTATGCATAACTGGTACGTTTTTTTGATATGTCTACTGCTAATGATGGTTTTGGACACTTTGCAGAATTTTGAATTTTTTTTGGTAGGAATAATTATTATTTGTTTTACTGAAGGTTCTCCAATAAGTAAAAGATAATTGGAAAATTGTTGGAACTGCATGATTGAAAGATTGAAAACCAGAAGCAAAGCTATCAAGTTCCATTAATGTTTGTTGTGTATTTCTACAACATGCTTCATAGTCATCACACCCTACTTGAAATTGATCATGATTTGGGTTAAGTGCTATTGACTAACAATATGACATTTTCTCCTTTAGTGATAAGAGTGAAAAGCAGAAGTAAAGCCATCAAATTTCATTAATGTTTGTTCTGTATTTCTTCAACATGCCTCATGATCAGCACACCGTAATGAAAATTGCTCATGGTTTGGGTTAAGTGCTGTTGGCTGAACTTGTGACATTTTCTTTTCCCACCATGAAATCAATCAAGCCGTAGATGATTATTAATGCTTCATAGAGTTGCTGCTTGACTCTTCCAGGATCCAGGCATTACTCATTTCCAAGTTTTGTAATTGAAATGCTGATGATGTATAATAAAATATCTGCTTTCTGAGACTGATTGGACATTGACATCATTTTTAATCCCCTGGTTATTTTTTCCTGCAAGTTTTGATTAAACCTATGAGACAGTTTTTGCTTTAAGCAAAAACTCTTGAGATGAACTTTCCTACAAGTTTTGATTAAATCTCTGAGGTAGCTTTTGCTTTGCACTTATTTATACACCAATTGTAATATGTACTTGTCCAATCTGCGCTGATATCTATGTGAAGTGACAAGCAGATGAAGGGTTTCTCACTCGAAAATAGGATGAACTATGGTATCTAAAAAGTTTCAATTACCCTATACGTACTGCAGCAATATTATTACCACTGAAACTGCAGAAAATTGATTATGCGATTAGAACATTCAATAAGTTTACTGTACTCCGAGGAGGAACGTTTGAATTCTCTCAATAAGACAGATATTGCAACTTTTGTAATACAACTGTATTCAATATTTTCAAAAACTCAATAAACTAAATTTGTTGCAAGCAAACGTACAAAATTCTAAGCGCAAAGCAGTTAATATTTCAGAAAGTAACACATCGGGCATCTCTTACTATTGCAATGTTTCGGAGGGAGTGAGGAACCCTTCATCTGGTTGTCACTTCACGTAGATATCAGCGCAGATTAGACAAGCACATATTATTATTGATAGTATTGATATATAAACAAGTGTAAAGCGAAAGCTACCTCAGAGATTTAATCAAAACTTGTAGGAAAGTTCATCTCAAGAGTTTTTGCTTGAAGCAAAAACTGTCTCATAGGTTTAATCAAAACTTGCAGGAAAAAATAACCAGGGGATTAAAAAGAATGCCAATGTCCAATCAGTCTCAGAAAGCAGATATTTTATTATACATCACCAATATTTTGATTATAAAACTTGCATATGAATAATGCCTGGATCCTGGAAAAGTCAAGCAGCAACTCTATGAAGCATTAATAATCACCAATGTCTTGATTGATTTCATGGTGGGAAAAGAAAATGTCACAAGTTCAGCCAACAGCACTTAACCCAAACCATGAGCAATTTTCATTACGGTGTGTTGACCATGAGGCATGTTGAAGAAATACAGAACAAACATTAATGAAATTTGATGGCTTTACTTCTGCTTTTCACTCTTATCACTAAAGGAGAAAATGTCATATTGTTAGTCAACAGCGCTTAACCCAAATCATGATCAATTTCAAGTAGGTTGTGATGACCATGAAGCATGTTGTAGAAATACACAACAAACATTAATGGAGCTTCTGGTTTTCAATCATGCAGTTCCAACAATTTTCCAATTATCTTCTTCGCGTTGGAAGACCTAGAGTAAAACAAATAATAATTACTGTAATAATTACTCCTACCAAAAAAGTTCAAAATTCTGCAGAGTGTCCAAAACCATCATGAGCAGTAGACTTATAAAAAAAACGGACCAATTATGCATAAAACAGTTACACTTAGAGAAGAATCCAAAATTTTTAGAGGCAACTAGTTGACACAAGACGATTGACTTGGCCAACTTCAATCTTAGTCTGAACCAGACCCGAAAGATGTTTGACGCAAAACCCTAACTATATCAAATTTTCTTGCATCAAACCAGTCACATTAAATCTCAAAAAAGCGCCAATACTACATTACAGAACAAAGCTATCAAATCAAGGTAGCAAAATTAAAGCAAAAAAAACAACTTTTTTTTTAAACTAAATAAAGAATTCTTCATTCTGTCAAAATTAATTCTAGCGAAGATATCACTACAGCATTTTTTAAACCAAAAGGTGCAGCAAACTGGTACATATAACTGTTAATTGGCGCGCTGTCGTAGTATCGATAAATGGCTTTTATAATTATTATTTTCTAGCATAAAGCGCACCAAATGGCTTCTATAGCTTTTGCTTTTAGGCACAATGGGCACCAAACTACAAGATGCACTACATTTCATTAAATTTATTAAACTCTAAAAAAACTTTTTAAAAATCTAAATGGTTTAACTATAAATGAAATTATGGAATCAAATCAAGTCTTTCATTGTACATGCTGTAATACATCAAAGCGCATAAAGTTGGCAGCGCCCACCACAGCATCATTGCACCCGAGCAACATAGCTGCCTTGAAAGAAATGTTGCAGCAATACAAAGCCACTGGCTATGCTGTGTTTGAATTGACCAGGCTGATTTAAATCTCAGACCTCTACTCCAGAGACGAATGCATTACCACTTGATCAACTGGCCGTAAGAGAGCATAACCAGAAGTACAGATTAAATGCATCAGAGTATAAGGCTTAAGTTGGATATCTTAAAAACTCTAAGTATCATTGGTGCACCTTATGGTTTGAAAAATATGACACTTTAAAATCTTAGGTGTACCTAAGAAAAACAAGCAATGCTGCTCATATGATACAAGAAAGTTGAAATTGTGTTGTTAAGTTGCAGTGATGTGAACACTGTCTTGTCACACAATCACATTAGAAAAAACTTTAAAGTGACGAATTTTCTTTGGTCCACTGCTAATTTTAAATGATTATTTTAACTAAAAGCAAATGATTTATATAAAACTTCCAAGTCTGTTTTTTTATTTTCATTATAAAAACGCTTGAAGTTTTGTTTTTTAATAAAAGCTCAAATAGCTGGTAAAGATTGTCAATCTAGAAATGCACATAACTAACCTTGAAAACCTGACAATGCCACTGATAGATTAGTTATCATTCTTTAAATCTTTGAGCATTAAAGATCAACATTGTTTCATAAATTCATCAATAAGTCTCTTTGAGTCTGGACCAAAAGATCCTATCATTGATAAATTTGTTAAATTCCAAACACTTACAGTTACTATATTTTGTTCATTACAATAAATACTTGCTAATAGAGTCTTAATTCACAATTCTAAAAAGCAATTGCAGAATATAAAAACTTTTGATTTCACTATCTTATTGACATGACAGTAAGACAAACCTATTGGCTTGTCAGTGTCTGCAATTCCACTCAACTATTTGTAAAAGTCTAAAATTTGATAGTTACTGAATAATAAGTGAGCACATCTTGAAATAGAATAATTTTACATGCCTATATTGCTGTAACTGCGCAGGCCATCATATCAGTAGGCTAGTAACAGGGTACACCTACTGGTAGATTATAGCATTTTAATTCTGCTTTTATTACTGTAGCTGTAGGCTAACTGATAGTGTACCGGTATATAGGCTCTAATACTTTTGAGTTTCATTGGTATAAAAAATCAGAGCCTAGATTTTATCGGCAGACTATTTTTTAACTTTGCATGTTTTCTGACAGTAGCTTAAGCTGTTAAGCTGCTTGTATACCAGTATCTCTTACTGGTATAATGCAGCATCACTGCACCTGCAAAGTGCACCGGTAGGTTAAATTTTTTTGAACTAAACTAGCCTACAGCAGCTATCAGGCTAAGATTACTACTTACTGTATTTACTCGATTGTTAGCCGCCCTTGATTGTAAGTCGCCCTTGATTGTAAGCCGCGCGTGATAGTGTTAAAAATTTAATGCAAGCCGCCCTTGAATGTAAGCCACATTTATTGTATCGGTGCCTACTGTATACCGTATGTTCATTACTGACAGTTTACCAGTAGGCTAATCTCTTAAATAAAACTAACAACTCTCTTTTTTCTTTAGAATGAACGTCATAAATGCATATGACAATTTAGAATGCACGTCACAACTCTCAACTTCCTTGTTTAGACAGTGGAAGACATTGCATCAAACAAAATACCGTATCGGCATACCAACAAATCGCTAAGCAAAAAAAATGTAAACCGCCCTTGAATGTAAGCCGCCCTTGAATTTAAGCTGCAAACATGATGGAAAGAAAAACTTTATAAGCCGCGGCTTACAATCGAGTAAATACGGTACTAGTTTACTTTAACAACGTGGTATATATTACACCCTAGGTACGAGTACCACCAAGACGTAGACCTATCGTACCAAGGCGTACCATACTGGTAAGCCTATTGGTACTGGTTTTGGCCTAAGCTAGTCCTCCTGGTCAGGAGTCAGGACTGTGATCTGCATTGCCACACCACACATCAGTTTTAATTTTCACACTTCTTTACTTGGAATAGGCTAACCAAATGTTACATAACCACAAGCAATTTATAATTCACTTTTGGGCCTATCGACCTAGGCTTCTTTTTTGCAAGTTTTTCCTCATAGAGCCGCAAATTGACCATTTTCATGTTGAACTAGGCTATTTCAAACCAACATGCATACTTTCACTTTTGAAAATCAAGTTTTTTTTAACAAAACTTATGAACCTAATTTTAGCCTACCCCGAGACCTGGCAAACCAGTTTTCAAAATTTCACCCACATCGTGAGCTTACAAGCGTACCGGCAAAAAAAATTTGCTCTTTTAGCAAATTTTTTTCGCTGGCAATTTTATTCTTGTAAGGTGCTACGCCCGTAAGGTGGTACGCCTGGGCTTACGGAATTTTCCTTTAAAACAAATTAAGATTACGCGCGTAAGCTGACGATTTTACGCACAGTGTAGACCGGCCCTAACTGTTGTCCAAACAAAACAGTTTGTCCAACGCACGCTCAGCTGACCATAGGTGGGCACGGTACCTTGCAAAAGTACCGCGGTACCGGTACTCGGTACTTTGCTAAACTTAGTACCGCGGTACCGGTACCGATACTTTCAAATTAAAGTACCGCAGTAGTATCGTATTACCGCGGTAGTACCGTATCAAATTAAAAGTAGATACGGAAGTACCGCGGTAGTACCGTATCAAGTTAAAAGTACCGCGCCAGGGGCCCAGCGCGATATAAATTCGGCCCGGCAATAACACGGTTAGTAGGCATAACCAAACTAACCATCTATTGTACCATTTTTCAATAACAATTCAGTAATTCAACTCCAAAATACTTTAAAAAAATTAGCCATGGAAAATGCTGATTGAACAAATCATTGAACTTCAATAGAGGGGACCTGGGCCCCCTGACCAAACATGTACTCCTATAACTGGTTATTTTTATGACGAAACAAAAATCTCTAAGGATTATTATTTAGTGCTAAAATGTAGCCAGAAACAACGCACCCTACTTCCCCCTACCTGGACCAAATCACTTACAACTAAACTCTAACTCCAAAATGCCAGATGTTAAACGTATTTTGGACTTAAGTTGCAAGTAAAAGGAGGATTAAACAATTTAATTTTTTCAATTGGCTTTCAAATGTCAAAAATTGAGTGCTTTCAAATGGCTCTGAATACCTGCAAAATGTGATTCAATGGCATTAAAATAGCTTTTTTTTCCAAACAGTAACAAAAAATCGCCCAACGGTTGTCCCGTCCCCAGACCCCCGTCTGCGATACCTTTGAGTTACACTAGCTTTCTCAACACATTTCCAAAGTTAGATATTTGCGCTTTTCAAGTATTAGTTTCAGCCCTCTCTCTTTGCAAAATCCTGTTACCTGCCGACAGGCAACGATTTTAGATCTTCCACCCTTTGATATCTTTGTCCCACAAGAACTTCCTGCTTGGAAAACTTTTGATGACGTCATTGCATGTGATTTGTGATTTAGGCCTCCCCCAATCAAAAATTCTGGCTACGCCTATGAATTGGAGATCACCTAAAAAACTTTTTTGCAGAACTTTTTTTTGGAGAACACTTACGGCTGTGTCCTTGGTCCTTGGCCTCGAGCATTCCTGTCCTTGGCCTCGGGAGGGTCTGTCCTCGGAAAGGCTGTCCTTTGCCTTGGCCTCGGATTTTTTTTGTGTCCTTGGCTTTGGCCTCGAGCCTTGTGTCCTCGACTCCACCTCTGGTATCTTGTCACCAGTAATAACCAAACAGCAGTCATCTCTAAAGCATCACGTGCGGAAGTTGGCACTGAAGGCTACTCTGACGATACATCAGCTCCCAATTATTGCTCAAGTGACATTCACACAAAACTTAGAAACTGGGGATAAATTGCACTTTTGGCAAAGTGAGCTGTTTTGATTTGTTTTTAGTTGATTCGTTGCTGCAGTTACTTTTTGGATTTCTTAATTAAAGCTAGATGGGAGCTTACACACAAGTTGCTAGCCTATAAACTAACGACGCATGTTAATGGTGATTTTTAAAAAATCCCTTTGTTCCCCCGTAATGAAAACAAATTCAAAATTACAGCATTTTTTAATGCTGTTTTAAGTTTTATAGCATATTTATTCTCTTGTCACAGCACTGCGTTAGACGCTAATTATTGGACATTCTGCATGATTCATTCGTTGTGCTTGGGGAAATTTGCACCTGCTGCAGAGTTTCTAGTTTTCCAATGTCCGTGAATTTCGATTTCTTACCACTGACTTTGTTACTTGTTCGAAGCCACAAGCAGAGATAATCATCTTAAAGCGCCTTATCCAAGGACTCAACAACGTAACCAGAGCGTGGGTTGAACGCAGATCATGCGATCAGGGTCGTCGTAGAAAAATTAGCTTTTTAGCTAAAGTCTTTTGGGGAACATTAGCTTTTTGGGGAACTCTCAAGAAGATTCTTGGTCTCTTCTGATTATAAAAAAAATTAGCTTTTTAGTTAAAGCCATTAAAATATTTATTTTTTGTAAGGTTCAATTCCGGGGGTTCTAAAAGAGGTGTAATTTCATAAAAATTGATTTCTGGGGGTTTAATTTGTGGGGTTTCCGGGTAGGTGGCACCCAAAAATTTCAAGAGACAAAACCGTGTTTTCAACTCGAAACTTTTGTACAATAATTAGATTGCGTTGTTTTGCCCTTTAGAACTAATTAAAAGAACGTACAATGTTCAGAAAGCAAAAACCTCATCGCGGCCAAAGTGGGATTGGTGCAGATGAAAGGATTTTTTGAGATAATTTTTCTGTATAAGTATTACCGGGTGAAATACTTTTGGCCGTATTATACACCGTTTGTGAATGAGAACATCTTCTTCGCCAAACATTCCAGGCGTATTGAAAACCAAAAGCTAATACAAATGGAGGCCGGCAGTAACGTGCAGTAGATTTTTCTTCATGCAGGCGCTTAGCCAAAAATCTGCGATGGGGGGGGGCGTTGCGGGGTCTGGGGGCGGATCTCCCAACCACTGGAGGCAATTGGGGTCTGGGGGCAAGACCTCCAGCCACCGGAGGCATAGGGTGTAGGGGCGGATCCCCAGCTCTCGAAAAATTTTTATTTTTTTGGCAAAAATAACGTAATTTTTGGCCTATTTTGATAAAAATTAATGCCATTAATACGTGGCATAGAAATTAGCAATGCAAAAAATGATTATACCGTACTAGTTGCATAAATGAGCTATGTAGGAGGTAGCTATCGCTAGCATTTCAGTTCTCTTATTTACAAGTTGGTAAATCGTAAAATTTTCTTTCGGTAGGTTGGTAAACCTCTCAAGGAGTAATCTATTACGGCTATAATTTATAGTGAAAGATATATATATATAAAGCGGGGCTAATTAAAGGAAGGTCAAGAGTAGTGGTTGGTAATTAACATATACTGAATAGCCCTCTCCCCTATTTCTGCGCTTATATACATTTTTTTTTTATGAAACCTATGTTAAGCATTCTTCAATAAGCGATCAAATTTGATTACCAATTTTCGACTATTCTTTAAAGTCTTTTTTCTGATTTATAGGTTTTATTTTTGACAAATTAGCCCCCTCCCCCTTCAATAAACGTTTCAAAATATGCTTTAATTAATTTTTTATAGTCCCCCAGCGCGCCCCCTGGCTTCGCTACTGTATTCACGTCTGATGTGATGAGTATTCATTACGTAAGTCGTCTCTTACAATTTTTTCTTAGCGGTTCTAGTTTTGTTTCGCTGGTGCATGAATACTGGTAATGCATCATTTTGCCATTGCAAGAAAACGTCAGTTTTTCAAATGGGCCAGCAAACTGCTAAGGCTAAGTCCCTGTGGTGATAGTAGCGAGCAGGGCCTCAGAGAGAAATTTTTCCAGGGGGTACGAAGATCGACACCAGGCCTCCAAAATTTAGTAAAACTCTTAAAGATAAATCAAAAAAGGTCTTCACTCAAATTTGGTCCCATTTTTTGCCCAAGATTAGGTGAAGAGCAAAAGGAAGAAAAAAAAATTGGTCCAAAACTTGACGCGACAACCTCAACTCTTCCGGGCCCCCCTTGACCCGGGCCCGGGTACGATGTACCCTCTGAACCCCCCTCTCGGAGGCCCTGGTAGCGAGAAAGACCAACAGTTAAACACTAAATTAGGAAAAAAGATTCGTTGATTATTTGGTTCATTCGCAAGCATTTTTACAACGTTTCAAGTTTTTAATTACGGTCGTAAAATCCCTACTAAAAAATAAAACAAAAGTAACCGTACCGTCAAAAAATAGCAAAGTACCGCGGTACCGGTACCACAAAAGTACCGACGGTACCGGTACCAAGAAAGTACCGCGGTACCGGTACCGCGGTAGTGCCTACCTATGCAGCTGACGCATGTGCGTATGCGCGCACCAAATCGTCTCGCATTACTGTGTATGTGCAAGAGCACACGCACAAATTCGAAAAAAACACATTATCAAAAAGACATTTTGCTACAATCTTCGTGCATACCGCGCACCCTTAATTTTTGATCGAAAATCGATAAAAAATTTTGCGCGTTATACTCAATGAATAGGTAGTTCTGGGAAGTTGTGCAAAAAAGTTTTACTCAGGGAATCTGTAGAATTAGTAAGCCTAACTCACCGTGTAATACAGTACCATTTGTACCAACTCATAATTTTTGTCAGAACAAAATAATAAACGAAAAAAAGACACAATAAATGCACACGCAGTGGCGACTCGTGCCTATTTGAAACGGGAGGGCTGCAAATGTTTTTTTTCGTCATATTGTAAAGAGCTTGCTTGCGTTTTTCGTACGAATCTACAAAATGAAACTATTTTTAGTAGGCCAAGGCCAACCTGTAAACTTTTCGCTTTATATTATTTTTGCGTTTGCTACGGTGCTTCGTTACGGTAACATGATTGTAGCGCTCCTTTACGATTAAGTCTGAAATTGTTGAGGGGGAGATCCAAATAATCCAACCCAGACCACAGAAGTACAAAATGACGATTTAGTGGAGACAGTTCATTTCATAAATAATGATGAAACATGGAGTGCATTCCCAAAATCAGTCAATAGTGCTCAAAAAGTACCAAAAGTTTTTCAAAATTCCACAAAATGATAAAACCGATCCCTGACGATGGTTCTTTGAGGCCGGGCTTACACCCGAAACCAAAAGCGTAAGCCCGAACCCGAAAAGTGATTTGAAGCCAAAAAAACGCTCAAAACAGCCAGAAAGTTACTTAAGTTTTGTCTAAAACACAATTACTCAAACTCCGGAGCCCTAGATTTTGATATGAACTAGCAGAGAAATTTTGCGAGAACACAAATCAAACCTCTTTCGTTTCGATTGGCTACCATTTAAAATCCCGACAAAAATTGCATTAAAATGCGAAAAAAATTTTTTTGTTTTGATTTTTATCTAAATTTCCGCAGTTTTTACATCCATTGATTGTGCGATCAGCTCAAAGTCATTGTAACCCGTTCCTCAAAAAGTTTGGGCGTCCCTGGTCTGAAAATTTGTATTGATGGATTGCAGCTACGTCATAACTTTTCCCGCCAAAACGATTGGACGTCAAAACGCGATTACAATAATACAAGGCATTGGAAGTTACCGCAAATCAATGTGTAATTCTTTCAGTGGAGATGTTTAAAGAATTTGATTGTAAAGTAATACCAGAGCTGGGCACCCGCTACTTGAAAAGTAGCGGCGCTGCCGCTGCCGCTATTTGGCAAAAAAAGCAGCGGCGCTACCGCTTATTGCTACTCAAATTAGAGATGGTGCGGTGCACAAAATTCTTGTCCGCAAACTGCACTGCACCGCTCAATTCTATCCGCATACTGCGCTGCACCGCAAAAAGTTTGTGAACTTAATACACCGCACCGCAAATCCTACCGCAAGCCAAAATATAATGGTTAACAGTATTGCCTAACACTAATACTGTATCTTACTGCATGCAAAATTACAAATCAAACTGGTAGGCACCCCATGGTCCACCTGATGCTAGTTAAACAATAGATTCAGATAATGGTTTGGTCTAAACTGTTACTTAACTACACAAGCCAATTAACCCAACCCTTGATGATAGGTCTCAGTTCAATTTTAACTAATAATAAAATATCCCAATCATGAATCAAACCATGGACATTACCGGTATGTTTGGAATACTGAACATATCAGCACTTCTACTTTAGAAGTTCCAACTGCCAAAGCTTGATGGCTGCATTCATGCAAACAGTAGCACTGAAAGCACAGTCACATCTGACATTACTACTAGGCTTGCCAGAGTAAGTCATGGTCATGCTTGATATGGTAAGTTACAATGTACTGCTCAAAGTTTCTTAAGCTTAAGGTGAAGAATTGTTACGCAAAAGTAGTTTTAACCATTCCATCTTATCTTTTGTAACCGGTATCACACATGCTATGGGAATACTAATAAGTATAAATGAAAAAGGTGGTTTAACGTTAAGCACTTTGTGCTTCTGCACAATCAGTAACGAGCATCGACATGTTGAATTTGAACCATAATACAAGCAATTATTACTAACTATAATATCTATATCTATTGTTGATTTCGAATGAAGAGAAAAAGATACACTGACATCTCAATAAGGCTCCTCTTGAATCATTGAAATCTGAGACTACTTTACGCTGTACAGTACAGGAATAGGTTGGCGAGTGGGGTTGGGTGACTGATAGTTTCAAGTTTATTCACGTTTCAATTTTATTATTAAATAGCACTGCACAAGTCAAAAAAAAAGACAACTTTGCCAGTAAAATTAAACTAAACAAATATCAACAAAATAATATCGACAAGAGCAGCGACAGAGAAGCTACGTAGGGACCGTGAGGTCTTCGAGACAGTAGCCATCTCTGTTCATCCTGAAAGATGACTTTAAATTCTAAAATAGTCGAGGGTAAGAAGAGGAAAAATAACAGGCAATAAATAAATCCTAGGTGCTAATGTTAGCTACTATGAATCAACCAGTATGAAGAGCAACAACATCCCCGCCGTCAGCTGAACCCACAGGAACCATGCAAAAAGCGCAACCACTACGTTTCAGTAGATAAAAGAAGATAAATAAACCATACAATTGGTTGACTGAGTGCAAAACGACAGAACTTTACTAATCAGTAATCAGATGAGTGAAGTAGATATGCTTTGAACATTTTTTAAAGTTTTGAAATGAGAATTTTCTTATATTACTCGGGATAGAATTCTAGATTTTAGCACCAGTAAATTTAATGAATTTTTGGGTTCTTTGCAGTCTAAATAATGGCGTCTGTAAGTTTTCGTTGGTGGTAAACTTAGTTGAATAAATATTTTTTGACAATGTAAAATAATTAGACAGATTTACAGGAAGATCGTTGCTGCTGTGTCTATGCACGAGTTTGGCCGTTTCATATTAAAATAACAAGGGTATAGTAAGAACATTTGTTTTTTTGAACAAGGGAAAAGCACTATCGTTCCATCCACTACAGGTCACGATTCTTATTGCTTTATTTTGCAATCTCATTAATTTAAGTAGATACGAATGATAGGTGTTACCCCATGCTAATATTCCATAATTAAGATGACAGTGAATTAAAGCGTAATAAAGTTTAAGAAGAGCATCTTGAGGTAGAAAATATTTTAATTTACTTAGAATTCCCACGGATCTAAAAACCTTAGTTTCAAGGGCTTTGATATGGTCTGAAAAAGTTAACTTAGCGTCTAAAAGCATACCTAGGTACTTTGCTTTGTTTACTGATTTAATAAGGCCGTCCATACATTAAATATCAATGTTAATGGAGGGAGAATTGAGCTTTGGAGTAATTATTAATAAGTTTGATTTAGTAGGATTGAGTGTTAGTTTATTAGCTCGCACCCACATACTGACTCTGTTGATTTCAGAGGTGAGCGAACTTTTCAATTGGTTTAACGAAGGAGATGTTACCAAAAGGCAGGTGTCATCTGCAAATAATCGCAGAGTGGAATCAATGCTGTTGGATATGTCATTAATATATAACAAGAATAGAAGTGGACCTAAGGTAGATCCTTGGGCTACCTCAATATTTATAGTACTTAGAGAAGAGTGAGAGTTATCAGTGCTAACAAATTGAGATCTGTCTTTTAAAAATGATTTAAAAAAGTCATTAACAATATCCCTTAACCCATAATGATCAAGTTTTTGAAGAAGAATATAATGATCAACAGTGTCAAAGGCTTTAGCTAAGTCGAGTAAAACCAATCCTGAATATAATTTCTTTTCTATATTATCATAATAAATAGATAGAATATCTATAATGGCATGAGAAGTAGAGTAGTTTCTTCTGAAACCGTATTAAATTGAGAGAAGGACATTTTCATGATTTAAAAAATCAATGGTTCTAGTGTAGGCCAATTTTTCTAAAATTTTTGAGAAACATGACAGGAGGGAGATGGGGCGATAGTTAGTGACATTGGTTTTGTCACCAGCTTTAAATATGGGAATAACTTTTGATATTTTTAGACAAGAAGGAAATACTCCAAGTGTTAGGCAAGCGTTACACAATAGTGCCAGTACAGGTCCAATGACCACAGCAGCAGACCTTAAATACTTTACATCGACACTATCAGAGCCACAGCTCTTATTGGGATTGAGTAGATTAATGATACTATAAACTTCCATTGACGTGACAGGGCTAAAAAACATTGACGAGGAAACACGCTTAGTTAAATACATACTAAATCTAGGAGAATTGCTCGCATCAACTTTGTCAGAAAGTTTTTTACGGATGCTACAAAAGTGATTGTTAAATTCTTCAGCGATTGCATCAGTGTTGTTGATTAAACCATTTGCTGTATTAATACAGTTTGGAAAACTAGATTTAGGTTTTTGCGGAGTCAACGAATTGATAATGGTCCAAAATTTACGAATATCATTTTTGGAGTTAACTATTTCATCTTGAAGATGTTGTTTTTTAGCATTTTTTTTTTTAGTTAGTTTATTAGCGAATCGTTTGTAGATACGTTTTTGTTCTTCTGTACCTTGGACATAATGCGTGACGTAAAGTTTTTGTTTTTGCTTGATTTGATCCAAAATTTCATTTGTAATCCAAGGTTTAGTCAACAATCTACGTTTTTTGCGCGATGCAGGCTTTAGCGGTGCATGCTTATCGATACACGCTTTGAAGACACTAACAAAGTTTTTGAAATTGATTTCGGTTTCATCAGTGGTATTCAAATTTCAAAGTAATAGTATCTAAGAATTCAGTCATTAATCTTTGTAATGCAGCAGCGAAGTTATCTTTCTTGAAATGACTCGTGTCTCTGTAATAGATAGGTTGCTCACAATGCTTGTTTTTTTGTTTATGTCTACTATTTGTTATTACACATGCCACTGGATAATGGTCAGTTATATCGCTTAAGAAAATAATAGGATATATAATGCTTGTTGTGTCATTGGTAATTATATGGTCTATAATAGTTTGCGATGTATTGGTGATGCGGGTCGGTTTGTCGATTAACAAGTAGGCTCCATTGCTGGCAACCATTTGAGTATAAGTGGAGGCATTATTACAGGAGTTCATGCGGTTTACATCAATGTTGAGGTCACCGCAAATATAGCATTTCTGAGTTTGTTTTTTTTGTAAAAGTTTTTCATTTAGCGCCGAAATAAAATCAGTAACATCACCTTTAGGATGACGATAAATGATGCCGAGGTTAAAAATTTCTCCGGAGGATTTTTCAAGGATTTGAAGCCAAAGGTCTTCACAGTTGGATTGCAATAAATTTTTACCTAGAATTGTGGCAGAAAAATTTTCAGAGACATAAGCTCCAACGCCGCCAGCGTTTGTATCAGAATCTGCAGTGATAAGTGGAGCATATCCCGGTAAAGACACATTAGTCAAGGGATGATTTTTAAGTTTTGTTTCGGATAAGCAGATCAAATCTGGTAGCATCGCCAGAGAATTTAACAATTCATGATTCATGAGTTCGAAATTTTTGTTCACAGATCTGATGTTGATATGCATTAGAAAAAGCTTTTTGGTTTTTAATGAGTTTGGTAAGTTAGCATTAGTTTCGTAGTATCAGCAAGCTTTGAAATTACTAGTCAAGGTATTGTGCAATGCATTGCTCAAATCAAATTTGGTAGAAGCAGCAGAATTTGCGCAAGTCGACATGGAGTCCTGCTGCAAGTCGCCCGCAGGTGCATTGCTTCCCACGCTGGTTGTCATGTCCATTGCAAACGTAAAAGCCTCAGTAGTAGCACAGTTTCGAATAACTAAATCTATCTAAGTTTGTAACTAGATTGTGGTCGAAACAATAAAATTAAATCACAGTAATCCATTCGCGTCACAGGCAAACTGCAGCAATTATATAATGTTCAATTAACACAGTATATTTTCTATGCAACTCATGCCTATTGCATCAAGATCATAGGAGCGACATTCAAATTGACAGAAACAATATAATTAATGCTGATACGAAATAATCATTACGTAGTAAGCAAAGTATAAAACACTAATCATAATAAGTAACACTCCATTAACAGTTGATGGTATGTAACTAGGTTATAATTTAGGTTACGAGGTTAGAGTACCTTGAGTTAAATGATGTCATTTTGAAACAAATCTTTCTCCTTCTATATGCAAGCAATACATTCCAGCAGAAATCTTCCTCGAGACTTTTTTACCACTGCTCTTTGCTTCATTATAATGAGGTAGTAGTTTCTGTTTTTGGATCTTCAATTCTTGAGGCAAGTGTTCGGTTACATAGACATACCCAGGTGATTAGGGTTTAAGGTTCAACGATTTGTTATATGTCTTCAAATTTTTTAAGGATTGGAAAATCAAGTGTTTATCATTGGAATTTGTTAATTTAATAATTATTGGTCGAGTCACTTTGCCACCAGCGGTTTTGAATACTGGATGTTGTGGCAAACGGTGAACGTCAGACAATTTGATAGCTTCTGGATTTTTAAGAAGCAGAACATCCCTCATGAAATCATATACTAGTTTTCCAAATTCAGTTTTAGTTTCCCACACATTTTGCTCATTCTCTTTTATACCATAAATCAGAAGGTTAAATTTCTTGCTGTATAATTCATTCATAAGCGCGTCAACTCTACTTTTCTGGTTAGCTTTTTGTACATATTCCTCTAAATCATCGCACCTGTTTTTTAATTTATCAAATGCTGCGTCAGTTTTAGCTTGAAAATCATTCACCTTCTCATAATCAGCTATAGTGATACTCATAGGTGGGCACAAGTCCGTTAATCGTTAATCCGTTATTAACGAAGCTAACTTTTTCATTAACTCGTTAATCCGTTAAAAAGTTTTTTCATGTTAGCGGACTAAATTAACTTCCGTTAAGTGCTGTTAACGGACTAAAGAAACTTTCGTTAAGTTCTGTTAACTTCCGTTAAGGTTTTTATCGTTAATATCTTGCACCATTCATTCATCGTACCTGTACAAACCAGTTTGCACTGGTAGCAATTGTTGCGTATTACCTCGAGTTTTATTGAAGAAAGCGAAAAAAGCTCTTTTTTGTGGCAAATAATAAGCTGCAGCCTCAGAGGTCTACTAATTATCGCTGTTCGCAATTTCCAAACATTTTCCGATCGCAGCTTCGTTAGTGCATTTGAACTTATTTTTATCTTGAAAGTCGATTAGACTGTAAAATGTAACTTCCAAAACACAAAAAGACCACCATAGCAATAAATATTTTCTTCCAATCTGCTCAACAGCGTCAATACGTGTTCTAGAAGCGAGTGAATAAAACGAAATGTAAATTACACGCAAAATGTTAACGAATTAACGGACTTCATTAACTTCCGTTAATTAAAGCTGAAAATAACGGATTAACGTTAACGGAAGAGTGAAGTTTGTTAACGGACTAGTGGTTAACGAAGCTAACGTTTTGCATTAACTTGCCCACCTATGGTGATACTACTACCTACAATCACACAAAAAAATTTCAAACTATCAATCTGAAATTCCTAACTCACTGCTCACACTACAATACTCTGGTACGATAGATTCAAGCAGTCAATAAAATTTTGACATGCTCTCAGTAGCCTACCATTAAATACTAATGCTTCAATGATAAACTTTAATTTTCAATGTAATGGAACCTTTAGTTTTTAGAAATAGGCACTAGCCTGCTAGCCTTGGAACTGTGATACACTGGCATTTATGCAACAAACTCAACTTTACTACGCTACACGTCAAAAAGCTAAAATAGACTTACCGTACCAGACTACTAGTACACAGTAGCTTAGTCCCTGAGTCATCAGTAAGCAACTCTGTACTGGTACTTCATTAGGCCAACCAGTATCACATATGATACCAGTATCAGGCTACAGTATTGGTACAAGTTGTGTACCGGTACTTACAAGTAGCACCGGTAAGTAGGCCTATCGGTACCTGCTTACAGTTTGACTATTATTAATTGTCAAACTCTCTGTAGGTACAGATATTTACTACTTGTAAGTATACAGTAGACTTGTGCCAAATACTGTAATAGTATTATCACCTTATCTGTTAACGTCTGGTGTTACGCAGTATAGCCTATACCGGTGTGCAATGGCCTAGGGTATTACCATAGGTACCGGTACAGAATTAACGACTAGTGCACCAGCCTATCCAGCCCAACTCAGAGCTTACCGGTACAAGCTGCACTATTATTACCGGTTGGGCGTTAGATTGTAGATATGCTCGGTAGGCATGTGATTTGAAGGTTACACCTAGGCTACAGGCACACCATGATACCTAACAGGCTACATTCAGGGTGTCGAACCGAACCTGAACCCGAACCGTAAACCCAAATGAACCGTTTCATTTTGGTGAATCCGAATCGAACCTGAACCAGCAAAATTTTACTTCAGTGAACCTGAACCAAACCTAAACCCTCAAAATTGTGCTCAAGTGAACCCAAACCGAACCTGAACCCCTAACAAAAGTAAGAATATATTTTTCCATATCCGGATGCCGCTGGCGCTGGTACACGCACAATAAGAGCAGTGGTGAACTTCAACAGGATCAGCAATTTCTCCTTTTTTTTTCTAGACGAAACGAGTAACGACTAGTGATGGTGCGGTGTACAAATTTTTTGTCCGCAAACTGCACCGCACTGCTTAATTCTGTCCGCACACTGCACTGCACCGCAAAAAATTTTAAACTTGTTACACCGCACCGCAAATACTACCGCAAGTCAAAATATAATGGTTCACAATATTGCTTAACACCAATACTGTAGCTTACTGCATGCAAAATTATCAACCAAACAGGTTGGCACCCATGGTTCACCTGATGCTAGTCAAACAATAGCTTTAAATAATGACTTGGTCTAAATTGTTGCTTAAATAAACAAGCCCATTGATCCAAACATCAAGCTTGGTCAATACAAAAGTATCCCAATCATGAATCTAACCATGTAAATTATGTTAGGAAAATATCACCACTTCCACTATAACTGCCAAAGTTTGCTGGCTGCATTAATGCATTCATGCAAACAACAGCAATATAGCATGACAAGCACACTCACATTATTACTAGCCTTGCCAGAAGTAAGTCATGATCAAGCTTGATAAGCTACAGTGAATACAAATCTGTCCTTTAATTATAATTTTATTCAACACAAGGAGGCTATAAATACATTTTAAGTTTCACATCAATTTAGCTCTAAAATTCCATAACGTGTCTTGCATAATAAACAACTTTAGCTCAAAGTTTCTTAAGCTTAAAGTGAAGAATTGTTATGCAAAAGCAGTTTTAATCATAACTGGTACATCTTAGTTTTAGTAACTAGTATCATGTATGACATTGAAATACTAATAATAATAAATGAAAAAGGTGGTTTAAGCACACAGTGTTTTTGCACCTTTAGTCAATGAGTATTGACATGTTGAATTTGAAACAATGTTAGAAGCAACTATTACTAACTAAGCTATCTTATATTGATTAGGAATGGAGAGAAATATATATACAATGTCACAAAAGAAGTGTGTGACTAAGAGCGTGTACAGATAAAAGCCGAGATGGAACACATAAAAATCAACCATAAAGAATATTATAACATCACTTTGTTTCTATCTCACTATCTCTAGATATTACTTGAAAACAAACAGCATCAACTCTTTACAGTGTACATAATGTTCGAAGTCAGTTAACACCATATCAGTTAACACCATCAACAGATACCGTACAACATAAAAATCAACAATGGAGAATGTAATACCATTACTAAATTTAGTTTGTTTCTATCTTAATGTTTTGAGACATTACAGTACTTGAAAACAAACAGCATCAACTCTTTGCAGTGTACCTAATGTTCAAAGTCAGTTAACACCAAGAAACACAATTGAAGCAAGCAAATAATACCAAAGCAGAACAAAACTTTCAGCAAGCAAATAGCATTCAACAAAAACAGACAAGCAAGAAGCGTAGCAGTGCAAGCACGTGGTACCACACAAATATGGTTAAGAGAAAATGATACATTGACATCAAAATACAGGTCCTTTTAAAACAGAACTCTGAGGCTACTTTACACTGTATATACAGGAATAGGTTGGCATTATTAGGGTTGGGTTATAGTGATACTAACTACACTCACATCACAGAGATTTCAAATTATGAATCTGAAATTCTTAATTCACTGTTCAGATAACAGTACTCTGGTACTGTAGACTTAAGCAGTCAGCAAAATTTTTTCTTGCTCTCATGCTATAATGATTAACTTTAATTTTTATTGAAATGGATCATTCAGTTCTTAGAAATACTAATACTGTAATAGCCACTCCACTAGCCTGCTAGCCTACTGCTCAGTGATATGCATCTAACTCAACAAAATCCTTGACCATAGGTGGGCACAAGTCCGTTAGTCGGTAATCTGTTAATAACGAAGCTAACTTTTTTGTCAACTTGTTAATCCGTTGAAAAGCTTTTTCATGTTACTGGTAACAGACTAAATTAACTTCCTTTAAGTTCTGTTAACTTCCATTAATAGTTTTATCGTTAATATTTTGCACCATTCATTCATCATACCGGCACAAACCAGTTTGCACTGGCAGACTGGTAACACTAACACTTATTGATGCATATTAGGACAAGTTTTACAGAAAAAAGCAAAGAAGCTCTTTTTTGCTGGAAAGATTAAGCTGCAGCCTCATACTGTCATAGGTCTATTAATTATCACTGTTCACAACTTCCCAAAATTTTCTGATCAGAGCTTTGTTAGTGCATTTGAACTTATTTTTATCTCAAAATTAGATTTGACTGACAAATGTATGATAACTTCCAAAACATAGCAAGACCACCACAGCAATAAATATTTCTTTACAAATCAGCTCAACAGCATCAATACGCGTTCTAGAAGTGACTGATGGACTTTATTAACTTCCGTTAACAAAAGCTGAAAATATTAACATTAACGGAGGTACGGTACCAACATGAAGTTTGTTAACCGACTAGTGGTTAACACCAATGGAGCTAATGTTTTGCATTAACTTCCCCACTTATGGCCTTGACCGTCAACTTTACTACACACAAAAAGCTAGAGTTGGCCTACCACACTCAGCAGCAGACAATAGGCCTATCATTACTGATATCACCTTCTGGTATCAGACTACAGTATTTGGTGTGACTCAACTTACAAGTACAGAGTAGGGTACCTGCTAACAGTTTGACTGATATCACCTTATCTGTTGTGTCAGGTGTTAGGCCTATGCAGTAGGCTATGCAATAGCCTAGGGTAACTATTACCACTGGTATAGAATTACCGAATACCACTCAATACAAGTGGTATCCATCCAGCTAGCATACCAGTACCTTTAGATAGCCTATGCACGATAGGCCAACGATTTGAACGATCAACCAAGCCTACTGGTAAACCAGAGTACCTAAAAGATCTAGGCTGGTTATATTGGAGAGTGAATTAAACAACAGAGGTACCGGTAACCGACTAAAAAGTGGGTGATTTCTAACCTAATCCTAATGCAAAGAAGTGGTACCATCTTCGTTCACGCTGCGCGGCACTGCACTGCAAAATTGTTGGAATTTTCCACGCTGCGCGGCGCGGCGCGGTAGGTCTAACCGCGTACGCGGCCGCGTACGCTGCGCGGCTACCATCACTAGTAACGACAGTTAAATTTTAAGTCAATGAACCCGAACTGAACCTGAACCAGTAATATTTTACTTGAGTGAACCTGAACCAAACCTGAACCTCGAAAATGGTGCTCAAGTAAACCCGAACCAAACCTGAACCGCTAAAATATTTTGAGCCGGAGCTAAACCTGAACCCGAACCGTTATTTGAAACGGTTCAACACCCTGGCTACATTGAGACTGAATTTAACAACTGAGATAGAGTGGGACACCTTAGGAGGCAGAGTATGGCATATAGGGGGCTTGTTATGGAACAGTACGCATATTATTAAAAACCATAGTAGGCGCTACAGGCTAGTATGACATTGTAGATATCGTAGGCTTATTATGGTACAATAGGTATAGTTATGCTATATTGTAGGCTAATTATGGCACAACAGACATAGTATGCTGATTATGGCACAGTAAGCATAGTATACCTCAGTGCGCACTGTAGCTTTGTAGGCATAGAATGGCATTTGGTTGGTTTATTATGGCACAGTAGGCACTGCAGCTTAGTATGTAATAGTAGACGTAGTATGGCATTGTAGACATAGTATAGCATGCGAGTATAGCATGGCATGTACAGTAGTAGCCTTATGGCACATTAGGCATAGTATACCACAGTAGGCGTAGTATGTCATAGAAGGCTTAGCATGGCATTTTAGGCATAGTATGATATATTGTAGGCTTATTATGGCACTCTAGTAGGCATAGTATGTCACAGTAGGCACTGTGGCATAATTGGCTTTATATGGCACAGTAGGCATTGGAGGTTAGTATATCACAGCAAACGTAGTATGGCATTGTAGACATAGTATAGCATGCGAGTATAGTGTGGCATATACAGTAGTAGCCTTATGGCACATTAAGCATAGTATACTACAGTAGGCGTAGTATGTCATAGGAGGCTTAGTATGGTATTTTAGGCATAGTATGACATGAAGTAGGCTTATTATGGCACCCTAGTAGGCATAGTATGTCACAGTAGGCTCTGTGGCATAGTTGGCTTAATATGGCACAGTAGGCACTGGAAGTTAGTATACTTCGTTGGGATAGAAGGACACCTTATTAGGCAGAGTATGGCATATAGGGGGCTTGTTATGGAACAGTACGCATATTATTAAAAACCATAGATGGGCAAGTTAATGCAAAACGTTAGCTTCGTTAACCACTAGTCCGTTAACAAACTTCACACCTCCATTAACGTTAATCCGTTATTTTCAACTTTAATTAACGGAAGTTAATAAATAAATATTTATAATAAATAAATAAATAAATAAATAAATTATAAATAAATTTATAAATTAATAAATAAATAAAGTTAATAATTAACGGAAGTTAATAAAGTCCGTTAATCCGTTAACATTTTTCGTGTAATTTACATTTCGTTTTATTCACTCGCTTCTAGAACACGTATTGACGCTGTTTAGCTGATTTTAAGGAAATATTTATAGCTATGGTGGTCTTTTTGTGTTTTGAAAGTTACATTTTACAGTCTATTCTAATTTCAACAAAAAAACAAGTTCAAATGCACAACGAAGCTGCAAGATATTAACGATAAAAACCTTAACGGAAGTAAACAGAACTTAACGGAAGTTCCTTTAGTCCGTTAACAGCACTTAACGGAAGTTAATTTAGTCCGTTAACATGAAAAAACTTTTTAACGGATTAACGAGTTAGTGAAAAAGTTAGCTTCGTTATTAACGGATTAACGATTAACGGACTTGTGCCCATCTATGTTAAAAACCATAGTAGGTGCTACAGGCTAGTATGACATTGTAGATATCGTAGGCTTATTGTGGTACAATGGGTATAGTTATGCTATATTGTAGGCTAATTATGGCACAATAGACATAGTATGCTGATTATGGCACTGTAGCCATAGTGTGCCACAGTGGGCACTGTAGCTTAGTAGGCATAGTACAACATCAGAATATGACATATAGTTGGCTTATTATGGCACAGTAGGCATAGTATCCCACAGTAGGCGCTACAGCTTAGTATGTTATAGTAGGTGTAGTATGACATTGTAGACATAACAGGCCTATAGCATTCGAGTGTAGTATAGTTGGTAGCTTGGCCAAATGGGTAAAGGCGAATTGTTTACGACGACCTTGATTGAATGATCTGGGTTCAACCCGCACCCTGGTCACGCCGTTGCGTCCTTGGATAAGACGTTTTATGATAATTATCTCTGGTTGGCGGCTTTGAACCAGCAGCAAATTCGGGGGGCGAGAATTTGAAGAAATCTACAGGAACGTTGGATCATCGGAAACCCCTTAAGCAGATGCGGATTTCTCCAATCACGAAATAGTCACTGCAATAAAAAAATGTGCGGATCGTCTAATAAGTTAGCGTCTGATGCTGTCTGGTGACTGGAGGATAAATATGAGCTACAACAACAATATACTGCAGTGGGCTTTTGGCACCATAGGTTAGTAAGAGCACTATGTCATAGTAGGCTTAGTATGGCATTGTAGGCATAGTGTAACATGAAGTAGACTTGTTATGGCACCCCAGTAAGCATAGCATGTCACAGTAGGCACTGTAGCTTACTATGGCACAGTAGGCATAGTTGGCTTATTATTGCACAGTATCCCACAGTAGGCACTGCAGCGTAGTATATTATAGTAGGGATAGCATTACACCTTAGTAGGCAGATTATGACATACAGGAGGCTTGTTATGGAAAATAGGCATAGTATTAGTAAGCATAGTGTGCCACAGTAGGTGCTGCAGCTTTAGTATGACATAGTAGGCATAACATGGCACCCTGGTAGGCATAGTATGGCATACAGTAGGCTAAGTATGGCACAACAGGCATAGTAGGCCAAAGTGGGCGCCGTAGCTTAGTAGGCATAGTATGACATATAATTGGCTTATTATGGCACAGTAGGCATAGAATAACATAGCTGGGCAATTAGACCTACAATGCATAGCTTTTCCATGAACTATCACCGTAACGAGGTGGAAAAGTCTATGTGCCTCAATGACCTGCAGAGCTGTACTGGCTGGAGATTCAATTCTCCTGAAAGGGTTACCCATGCCAGATAGGTCTAATGGTAGAAGCGAGACGAAGTATAGTTCAAATCAAAATAGTTGGAAAACTTAAAACCTGGGTTGGTTATGCCCATCAGCTGTGGTAAGCATATAACCTAGGAGAAGGACAACTCTGATATAAAACCTCTCCGCAGTTAGATTAAACTGCATAACAAATCATGATGAACACAAATAATGAAAATTACGTGAACGACGTTAATGGGGCCACCTTCACAAGTGGAACCTCGTCCGGCAGGGGAGCGCCTAGGGACTCCCAGGTCGTCATTCAGCAAAACCCCTATGGCGTTCGAGTCTTAGGCAGAGGGGCTCGTTCGAAAAATAAGCGACAATCTCCACCAGCCAGCCCTAGTGGCAGCTCCACCAATGTGCCCGCTACACGTTTGGAGAGGCGAATGGAGGCAGCACAGAGTATTCGTACTCGAGATAATGTAGCACACTCACCGGTCAACCATCACCAACTGCTGTTGGGCAATTGGAATATCCTCACCCTCAAAGGAAAAGAGCTAGAATTGGTTGAAAAAGCAAAGCGGTATCATCTCGATATTATCGGAGTTTCTTCAACCAAACGACGTGGCTCTGGAACTGTGGATCTGGATGGCGGATGGAAACTCTTCTATTCTGGTGCTGATCCTAGTATGTCTGCACAAGCGGGTGTGGGGATTCTCACAAGCCCCCGTTTGTCAGACTGTGTGTCAGATTGGATTCCTTTGGGATCACGGGTCTGTATGTTGAAGCTTAAGGTATTGGATCGGTCATTGTGCCTGTTGCAGGTATATGCCCCCAATGCCACGAGTGAATATCAGACTTTTGTAGATAAAGTAAATGATGCTCTTCTACGAGTATCAGCTACTGAATCTACAGTCCTTATGGGGGATTTTAACGCACATGTTGGAACAGACACAGATACGTGGAAGGGTGTGATCGGAAAACATGGAGTCACTGGACTGAATGAGAACGGAAGGTATTTATTGCAGCTCTGTTGTAGCAACGGACTCCGCATCATGAATACCTTTTTCCAGCACAGAGAGGTTCACAAGTATACATGGTATCGACCTAGTATGAATCAAAAATCTTTGATAGATTTTTGCATAGTTTCGTCAGATTTGTTTTCTGATGTGCTGGACGTTCGAGTGAAGCGAGGTGCTGAATTGTCAACTGATCACCATCTGGTAGTATGTTCCTTACGACTTTCGAAACCTTGGCCAAACAAGAGATCCAACCGGTCGTCTGTGACTTACCGGGTCAAATGGGAGGCTTTGGAGGACAAAGAAGTAAGAAAACAGTTTGCATCCAGTATATCATCTAAGTTCAGACAACTTCCTGATGTATCCGAGGACATCGAGAAGGAATGGCTGCTGTTCAGATCAGCAATCATTTCATCAGCTGCTGAAAGTTGTGGGCGAAAACGGCTTAGAATGGCGGGCGATAGTGAGAAAAGAACGCCTTGGTGGAACCAAGAGGTTAAAGAAGCTATTCGAGCAAAGAAAGATGCGTTCAAGGCCTGGCTGCAGGACAGATCGTCATCTGATTTGCAATCCCGGTACACTGAGGCGCGAAAAGCGGCAACTTCGGCAGTAAAGAAATCCAAGGAGAAGTCATGGGAAGAGTTTGGTCGTCGGTTGGATTCCAACTATTTTTCGGCAAACAAAGTATTTTGGCAGACCATCCGCCGTTTACGTGGCAAAAGATCGAGTATCACGTACTCAATCAAGGATTCTGACGGTAACATTCTAACGGATGAGAATGAAATCCTTTCACGATGGAGAGAATACTTTGAAGATCTTTTGAATCCTGTAAAGGCATCGACTCGTGACACACACGAAGTGACACATCTAGGGGAGGACGAAGTTTTCACTGCAGCAGAAGTGGCAACTGCAATTAAAGGGATAAAATCTGGAAAAGCTGCTGGTGAAGATGAAATTAGACCCGAGATGTTGAAAGCGCTGACTGGAGAAGGAATTCTCTGGTTAACGCGAGTGTGTCAAGTTGCGTGGAAGCTTGGCAAAACTCCCAGAGATTGGCAAACAGGTGTGATTATTCCGATATTCAAGAAAGGAGATCGCGAGCAATGTACAAACTACAGAGGGATATCTCTCCGTAGTTTGCCAGGGAAAGTACATGCCAAATACCTTGAAAGGAAATGCCGAGAAATAGTGGAATCAAAACTGGAAGACGGTCAGTGCGGTTTTCGTCCGGGTCGCAGCACCACGGACCAAATCTTCACTCTGAAGCAAATCTTCGAGAAATCTTGGGAGTATGGCAAAGATCTCTTTGCATGCTTTGTCGATCTTGAAAAAGCATATGACCGAGTTCCTCGGGATAAACTTTGGAAGGTTTTGCAGGATTATGGCGTTGATGGTCAATTGTTACGCGCTATTAAGTCATTCTACTGCAGACCAGAGGTTTGTGTTCGGGTAAATGGCAAGCAATCAAAGCCGTTCCATGTGGGCGTTGGACTCCGGCAAGGGTGCGTTTTGTCACCTCTCCTTTTCATTGTTTACATGAATTGGATCGACAAATGCAGCCAAGCTGATGAGTGTGCCACGATTGGAAATTGCAAAATTAGTCGTCTGCTATTCGCAGATGATTTGGTTCTGCTTTCTTCCACAGAATCTGGCCTCCAGCGCGCATTAAATAGCTTTGCAGATGCATGCAACACCGCCGGAATGAAAATAAGCACGGCCAAAACTGAGGTACTTCATCTTTCAAGAAACCCTGATCAGTGCGTATTACAAGTGAATGGAGCGACACTGAAGCAGGTAGAGAAGTTCAAGTATCTTGGGGTTGCATTTACGAGTGACGGAAGGCAAGACGAAGAACTGGATACCCGAATAGGCAAGGCTAGTGCAGTAATGCGAGCTTTGCACTACTCGGTTGTCATGAAACGAGAATTGTCGAAAAAGGCAAAACTCTCAATTTTCAAAGCAGTTTTTGTCCCCATTCTCACTTATGGTCATGAATCTTGGGTAATGACCGAAAGAGTGCGATCACAAGTGCAAGCGTCCGAAATGAGGTTTTTACGAAGAATCGAAGGAGTTACACTGTTTAACAAGGTGCGTAGCTCTAAAATTCGAAAATCTCTTAACATCGAGCCGTTACTTCTCCGAATTGAAAGATCACAGCTTAGATGGTTTGGCCATGTAAGCAGAATGCCTCAGGAAAGACTCTCCAAACAAGCTTTACATGCCAAAGCAAATGGGAGAAGACCAGTCGGACGACCTAGAACTAGATGGATCGATTACATTGAGGATCTTGGATGGAATCGCTTGGGACTTCGCCCAAGTGAAATGATGGAGATGATGGAAGACCGTGAGGTGTGGCGGCTCAATCTTGAGCTACTGCCCCCGCAACCCTCACGGAAAAGCGGGCAATGAAGAAAGAAGAGAAGATAGAGTGGTGATTCCTAACCTAATCCTAAGAAGTGGTCTCATCCTCCACGCTGCAGCTGCACTGCACTGCAAAACTACTGAAATTTTTCACGCGGCGCTGTGGTCTACCGGGTACGCGGCCGCGTACGCTGCGCAGCTACCATCTGTAACTCAAATAAAAAAGTAGCGCCACTGCCGCTACTTGCATGCAAAACAGCGGCCGCTTCCGCTTGTCGCTGCCGCTACTTTAAAAAAATAATAGTACCAAGAACGATGGCATTCAAATACGGTATCTAATGGTAAAATTTCAACTTTATTTACGAAAGTTAATTATTCAAGCCTTTTAGATATTGGTTCAGGTTACAATCGGTATTAGCAGCTTAAATGGAAGACAAGTAAGCAAATCACCATTCAATTAGGTGTTGGCATGCTCCTTCCAAAAAACAAGCATTTCAAAATGCTGATTGGTTAAACCAGCGCTTTAGAAATTACTTAGGGAGTTACCCTTGGAAGTTACACTAGGAAGTTAAATTCTTTATCGCATTTTCTACACAAACAAAAAGCATTAAGAAATACCGACTCAAATAAGTTAAGGTTTTGCCATTAAAGCACAATCACATACAGTATTCAGCTTCTATACAATTCTGTCCCGGCTCTTATAGCTCTGAAGTAGTCGATCTGTGCATCACACTCCCGGCCCTCAACCACTAAATAATTTTTCGCGTAGAGATCCGAAAGAAAAATTTATCAATCGACCGAGTTCCAAAACATTTCTTGGAGTTTCGTAGAAATGGTAGGTGATTCACGTCCCTGCGATGATTTCGTCCAACTTTGACACAAAAGTAGATCGAGCATTTAAGATATTGGTGTTTACGCAGTCAAAGGAGATACGTTGTAATGACGTACATGTTAAGCAAATGTTGCTCAATGCGATTCATGTTACACTGAGTATTTTTTCTTCGAGTATAACTCCATAACTAAGTTGTCTTTGAAGTTTATTTATTACCTGGTTCTATATGTTTGCTCAATTCTCAGCGCACTATAAAGTCAATTCTTAGTTTTACTGTTAACTGTTGTAGCAAAATTTACTTTACTACGCATTGACGTAACTACTCAGCCCGGCGCCACGGGGCATAGGCGTAGCCAGAGGGGGGGCCCCAGGGGGCCCGGGCCCCCTAATTGAAATGCTACCTATGATAAAAATGTGCCAAAAAAACTATTGTTTCGTCAGTTTTAGTTTCTTTTTAGCATTTTTTGCCTAAAAGAGGAATTAACAATAACATTGACGACCAGGGGGCCCGGGCACTCTGAATTCAATTTTTGCCAATCAATTAAAATGTATAACCCGGTGAAATTAAGGGTTTTTATCATAAAAGTTGCTACCTCGGGCTCTCATCTAACCTTTTTAAAAACGTAATGCAATAACAGGGCAGGATTTACCATACGGCCCAGTGCCAGGAGCCCTGCGCTCAGATGGTAAGACTTTATTTTTGTCTACACTTATGTTTGGTAGGAAGATGTTGCGAAAATCTTTAAAGTACCATGGGCCCCACACAATGTAAATCCGGCCCGGGCAATAACATGGTAATTAAGCGTAACCATCTGTTGTACGGTTTTCAGTAACAATTCACCTCCATCCACCTCGCTAGTTTTTATGCTAAAAAATGCGTTTGAAAAAAAAATCTATGAGAAATGCTCATTGAACGAATTATTGAATTTAAATTGAGGGGCCTGGGGCCTCTTAACCGTACATGCACTTCTACAACTGGTTATTTTCATGTCAAAACAAAAATCTCTAAGGAAATCTTCGAGTGGATTATTTACTACTAAAATACGTATAAAAATTTAACCCCAAACTGCAAAATTACAAACGTATTTTCGACCAAATTATAAGTAAAAGGAGAATTGAAGCAATTAATTTTTTCAATTGGCTTCTAATGTTAATAATCTACTTCTTTCAGATGGTTCTGAACACGTGCGAAATGTTATCCAATGGCATTAACAAAAAATCGCCCAAGGACTGGGGGCTTCGTCCCCAGATCCCGTCTGTGATACGTTTGAGTAAACTAGTTTACTTACACAAGTCTCCCAATTTAGATATTTTCATTTGTAGCTTTTGCTTTAAGCCTTCTTCAGGGGCGTCGCCAGCTTAGCGAGATCGGGGGGGGGCAAAGCTGAAAACCGGGGGGGGGGGCAAAGTTTTGACGGTAAAGTACTGCAGTATTTTAAGAGTTAATGTCATTTCGTAAACTAGAGTTAAACAGTATTTAGAGTTAAAGTTTACATGTAAATGTCGTTTTTGCCTTTGAGTAACACAGCTAATTGGCATTGATTAAGTTCATAGAACCATTTTCAGCTTTATTTTACAAACTAATTACTTAGGTTGCAATGAAACGATTACTAAACCGTATATTTGTTTAATGCTTTTCTGACGTGCATGATTGTCTTTGTCTTTTACATAAGAACAGCTAGGGATCATTTCGGTTTTTATACCACATTGTTTAAAGCATGACACAAAGTTGCAACAAAAACTTTAGGCATATTCTATGGCTATCACGTTGGTGAAGATATAGAATTAATCTAACTAATAAGAAAAGTTAAAAACTGCGCATTGAAAAACTACCTTGAATGATTTTTGAATAAATGCAGAAAGCAGACTGTCTCTGACATATTGGCAAAGCCGCTTACTCAACAATTGCTGATAAAATAACATAAATCTTTTCATTTAACTAAACATGATTACAGCTAGCATAACGGCTGGAAACGACTGACGACAGGAAACTCCAGAAAAAATATGAGCAAAATTTAATATCGGTACCTCTATGATGAATACTGTAGCTAATAATCTACGTATATATAAAGCTGATAATATAGGTTAAATATGTAGCTAATAATATACGTATATATAATAATAATACTGTAGCTAATAATAAATGCATTGCAAGCCAAAGTAGAAAAATGAACAGTTTAGCATTTATATTTGAATGCTTATTCTTCGGAGCATAATGTTCGGAACATCGAAATATCTTTAATACAAAACACAAAGCCAAAATAACTGGAAACATATCTTGACGTTTCGTGAAACTACTTCTCACATTGTCAAAAGTAATGAATGGCGAAAAACACAAAGCACAAGCATATAAAGCATCAAAAAGAAGTAGCAGCAGGGGAGAGAATTATTCATATTACTCATGTGTTAAACAAATACAGCGGTATAGAGGTCCTGTCAACATTTAAGTTGGGATTGTGTTTTTGAATTAGTAATGTTTCGGTGATCAATAATTTTCGCCAGTGATTGGTTTGGGCCATTATTTCTGTTTTGTCAAAATCAATTTTATGATCGGGGTTATCTGTCAGATGTTTGGATATATCGGTATCTTGTCTATTTGGCGAATTGGGGTCGTGATTTTTCACCGAGTATTTAGATTTCTTGAAGTCTGACCAATATACGTGCTTTTACAACTGCATGTGACGCGATAAACCACACTAGAACGATGTAACTTATTTTGGCGCTCTTTGAAGGTAAAAAGACGCTTTAAATTGAACGTTTCGTTGATTAAAATAAATGTAACTCTAAAGTCCAATTTTTCAAAAAACCATTAATTTCTTTTGGTATATGGCCGTTCATTTCTTTTATGTAGGGAAGTTTCACAAAAATCCGTTTTGTGTCGTCCTTCTTGTCTGTTTGGGTTTTTTCGACTGCTTTTTGGCAAGAAAGTGTTGTATTTGCCGGTTTATGTAATTTAAGGGAAATCCATTTTTCTCGAGAAGGTTTGAAATTTTTTGAAATTCATAAACCGGCAAATACAACACTTTCTTGCCAAAAAGCAATCAAAAAAACCCAAAACAGACAAGAAGGACGACACAAAACGGATTTTTGTGAAACTTCCCTACATAAAAGAAATGAACGGCCATATACCAAAAGAAATTAATGGTTTTTTGAAAAAATTGGACTTTAGAGTTACATTTATTTTAATCAACGAAACGTTCAATTTAAAGCGTCTTTTTACCTTCAAAGAGCGCCAAAATAAGTTACATCGTTCTAGTGTGGTTTATCGCGTCACATGCAGTTGTAAAAGCACGTATATTGGTCAGACTTCAAGAAATCTAAATACTCGGTTGAAAAATCACGACCCCAATTCGCCAAATAGACAAGATACCGATGTATCCAAACATCTGACAGATAACCCCGATCATAAAATTGATTTTGACAAAACAGAAATAATGGCCCAAACCAATCACTGGCGAAAATTATTGATCACCGAAACATTACTAATTCAAAAACACAATCCCAACTTAAATGTTGACAGGACCTCTATACCGCTGTATTTGTTTAACACATGAGTAATATGAATAATTCTCTCCCCTGCTGCTACTTCTTTTTGATGCTTTATATGCTTGTGCTTTGTGTTTTTCGCCATTCATTACTTTTGACAATGTGAGAAGTAGTTTCACGAAACGTCAAGATATGTTTCCAGTTATTTTGGCTTTGTGTTTTGTATTAATGCTTATTCTGTTTCTGCATTGCCTATAACTTCATTTAGACAAGAAAGTGCCGATCCAGGAGTTGGCATCCTCCAAAAGAATTTCTGCTGCATCCCTCCCTGTAGTTTGCATCGGTACGATGTGTAACTTTGGTGTTACAACTTGCAATTTTACTAAACGATGCATTTTATCCTCAAAAAAACGTCGAAAAAGCTAAAAATTCCGGACCCCGCTGGGGAGCTCACAGCGCCCCCCCCCCCATAGATTCCTAACTGGCTTGAAGCTCAAATAATGTAGTACAAAAATCGTATTCAAAGTTTACTTGCTCCAAGAAGAAAATAGAATTACCTGGGTAGGTCAAGGCGTTGGCATAAATTATGCAATGCTTGAGATCCTTTAGCGTCAATAATTTAATTCAATCGCTTTACAGCATCGTAGACGGAGTTCCATCTCGTGTCGCAAGGGAGAATAAGTTGCGAAGGACTTTCGTTTGCTACAGCTTCACTTGCAAGAGGACTGCGACTAGTTTTATTCCACAAAGCTTGGCACTTAGCGAACGTACTCCGACTGATCTTTTTGTATTCTAAAGATTTTTCAGCAGCATCACAATCACTTGTACAAACAAGGTTTAGCAAATGCGCAGCACATTTTTGATGCGGAGGTAGTTCCAAATCGTTTCCTATTGCTAGAACATCGCTGATGTCGGTCGTTTGCATATCCAACTCATCTGCAGAGGGTGAAAAGACGCTAAACGCTTTGACAAAATTGGATCCGCTGTCCGTAGTGGTATTTACTACTTTGCTTTTGATACCATACTCGCTGTGAATTTCATGAAGCTGTTCAGCAAGTAACCTGTAAGTATGGCTGCCAAGCAACCTTCGACACGCTAATACAGCACTTTTTCTTTCGAACGTACTTTGACAAAGCCAGTGTGCAGTGACCCCCTAATAGAAACGCCGATGAGCAGTCAAACAATCAGCTGTTGTAGCCACAAATTCAACTTCTGCTAAGGTATGCTTAAAAGCATCTTTTGAAGATCCAAACTTTTGTTCCAAACTTTTCACAACCAGATAACGAGAAGGGACTGCAAGATCCAGCTGACAAGCAGCCATAAGTTCTTTGAAGGATGGTTGCTCCACGAAAGAAAATGGCAACATTGCTTCCGTGATCACGTTTAATATAAGATCTGTTAGTTTACTTTGCGTAACTGACGACTTGTCTTTTTTTGGTCGGGGCCACGACAGCTTCGTTTGCTTCAGGGCTTTGTTTGCATCAGATGAAGAAGAGGCAGCTTCGGCGCGTCTTTTGCTTGTTCTGGCCGTAAGAGAATTAAACTCATTTACACCTGAAGGATGGATGCGCTGAAACAAACGCCAACATATTATAAAGTCTACCGACAAGCAAGATTTTCGTGGCAAAGCAAAACCAAAGTTTATTTCCTGTTCCTGGACTGGGCAAATGATTATTTGACTACAGGAAAATAATCGCCCTTGCGCATGGTCTGATAAATGATTATTTGCAGAGCGCTCAAGTATTTGTATTAAACATTATACTTTAATCTAAGTGTTGCTGAATACTATTTAGGTTTCCCAAATTTTCTGTTGCGAGATATAAGCAAGCAACTCACTGCGCCAAATCCCCATACCACAATTCGACTTATTGTACAGGTAGTCTACTACTATTTTTAAAGACCTTGTACTTTGACTGCCGTGGCACTTCCACTGATGGCTTTGCACTATAGCCACTAGCCTACTTGGGTAATAGGTTACCGATATTTGTAATGTTTACGTATAATCTCTTTCCATTTGCAACATGGTTAAACCATGCTTAAACCGAGTAGATTCATTGGTACATTTTTTATTACAGGCATTATTACTAAAACTTGAAGTTTCGGCTTACAATTAACTTTATAGCCTGCGCACAATGGCAGTACGGTACGTCATGATTTTGCGTATAGCAGGCTACATTAATCGTGTAGTACTACAAACAAAGTTTGTGAGCGTATAATTGTGGAAAAAAGTTACGGCCTAGGTAACTTACTTTCACATGTTTCCGTAAGTTAGAATGCGAAGTGGCTCCTGTTGAAATCAAGACTTTCTTTGGCCGACATAACACGCATTCATATTTTAAATTTTGAACTGCTCGTGATTTCAAACAGTAAAACTTTTCCAATTGAGGCCAAGGGTTACGATTTTCCAAATCAGGTTGATCTTCATCTTCTATAATCTCTACTTCTGACGCATTTTCCGAACAGTTACGAGAAAAAAGATTGCTGTTCGCCTGAAGATTTGCATTCGCGTAGAAAAAAGTTAGTTCGAAATTGCTGATAAACAAATAAGACAAGGTTGTAAGAGTGACGTATAGTAGTAACGTAACTTTTCAGTTTGCCAAATGTATCTCGTTCCTCAGAAAAGGAACTAGTTCCACGTTACGTTACAATTAGAAAGTTACATTTTTGAAATGCCAAAAGTTACAGCAAATGTAACGCGTTCCCTGTAACGCCTTACATTTGTAACGCGTTTCTCACAAGCCTGCGAAATGCAATAATCACCAAGATACTGCAAAATAGACTAATGAAATAACAGAAATTTGAAAGTAAGCTAATTTTGTCACAAATAAAGAGATACAACAGTTTGAAAGTACGCTAATTTTGTCACAAACAAGTCAATAGCAAGTCTCGATTTTTACAGTATAACCGAAACTAGCTACCACCATTTATACTTTGTGATTCCATCATAGGTGGGCAAGTTAATGCAAAACGTTACCGTCGTTTACCACTAGTCCGTTAACAAACTTCACGCCTCCGTTTACGTTAATCCGTTATTTTCAGCTTTAATTAACGGAAGTTGATACAGTCCGTTAATCCGTTAACATTTTGAGTGTAATTTACATTTTTTTTTATTTACTCGCTTCTAGAACACGTATTGACACTGTTGAGCTGATTGTAAGGAAATATTTATTGCTATGGCGGTCTTTTTGTGTTTTGGAAGTTACATTTTATAGTCTAGTCTAATTTCAAGATAAAAATAAGTTCAAATGCACAACGAAGCTGCGATCGAAAAATCTTTGGAAATTGTGAACAGCGATAATTAATAAACCTATGAGGCTGCAGGTTATTATTGGCCACAAAAAAGAGCTTCTTTCTTCGCTTTCTTCTATAAAACTCGTGCTAATACCAAACAAGTGTTATCAGTGCAAACTGGTTTGTACCGGTCTGATGAATGAATGGTGCAAGATATTAACGATAAAAACCTTAACGGAAGTTAACAGAACTTAACGGAAGTTACTTTAGTCCGTTAACAGAACTTAACGGATGTTAATTTAGTCCGTTAACAAGAAAAAACTTTTTAACTGATTAACGAGTTCAAGAAAAAGTTAGCTTCGTTAACAACGGATTAACGATTAACGGATTTGTGCCCACCTATGGATTCCAATGAGTTTCTTAACAGCAAGCCGGATTTAGATCACTGAAAAAAAGCATACAAAAACCAAATTCTTACTAATTAAGATCATTTTCAGTTTTTACAGCTTTTATCTAGCGTTTAACTTTAATGTTACAAAGAATCAACTCATTTAGAGTCTGAAAATACGCTCTATAATCTTCCCTATCAGTGTTTTTGCATGCATTTACTTAACGCCATGCGCGATTTTGACGTCCAGGGGCTTGGCTAGCAGCGCGATGACGTCACGTGCAATCCGTCAATACGTGATTGTCCCTATGCAGATGAAATAAAGTTACGTATTGCTGATCAATTATGACGCTATAACAATTGTGTCGTAATAATCAGTGGCGGATCCAGAAAATTTTGGTGGGGGGATTTTAAGCACAAAACCTCAAAAATTCGAATGTCTTCACCAAAATTGAGAGTGATTTTTCGGCCGAAATCGGAAATTCAAACGTTTTTTTCGCCCAAAATCAGGTGGTCTCCAAAAAAAAAAAAAGGTCTTCACCAAAACTGAGAGTGATTTTTCGGCCGGATTCGTTACGTTTAGGCTGGTGGGGGTGAATGCATCCCGAAATGGAGCCGATTTATTCGAAATAGAGGCTGATTTTTCGGCCAAAATCGTTACTTTGAGGCTGGGGGGGGGATGCATCCCCCCCATCCCCCCCTCTAAATCCGCCACTGGTAATAATCGTATTGATGCTTAAACGAAGTTGTCATTCTATGTTGCACAGTTTTTAAATTATGTTTCATAGCACCTCAAAGTCTAAAACACAAGGCAAGTACGAATACCAAGCCCGATGTCGATTTTAGCCCGAATCCGACTCAAAAATCCCAGTCCGACTTACGATTATGTTGAAGTGATGCAGTGTTACTAAGGTTATAGCTATAGGCGTAGCCAGGATTTTTGAGTGGGGGGGGGGCCCAAACCACAAATCACATGCAATGACGTCATCAGAAATTTTCAAAAAAGGAACTTTTTGATTGGTGGTACAGAATTTAACTATAGCTTTAAATAAAACCGGATTCATCTTTTATTGATTGGGTAGCCTTGAAAAAGGCTGTTTTAAGGTTTAAACGCTTTCGTCTAGCTCTCTTTAGAAACCATCGCTAGAAAAAGATAGAATGAAAAAAACAATGCGGATTCATTTATAAAAGCAGAGAAAATCGCTGATTGGTCAAATAATCATCGCTGATTGGTTGATTTTGTTTATTCCCTTCAATTAATTCATTGATAATATGAAATTTAACAAATCTAAATCTATTTTAGGTTTTATTTTAGATTCATCACAAGGTCATCTATTTTTCTTACGCAAACGAAACACAACGATTTGATCCAATCAGCATCTATTTTGATGAAAGTTTGTTTTTCTTCTCGATACACAAGCGCTACTTCCGTACGCAAACGAAACGACACAAATCAACCAATCAGCGATGATTATTTGACCAATCAGCGATTTTCTCTGCTTTTATAAATGAATCCGCATTGTTTTTTTCATTCTATCTTTTTCTAGCGATGGTTTCTGAAGAGAGCTAGACGAAAGCGTTTAAACCTTCAAACAGCCTTTTTCAAGGCTACCCAATCAATAAAAGATGAATCCGGTTTTATTTAAAGCTAAGGAACTTTTTGTGGGACAAAGATATCGTAGAATCCAAGATCTGAAGCTGTAGCCATGTTGGCACTTAACCCGGATTTCGGTAAAGAGGGAGGGCCAAAACTAATAGTTAAAAAGTGCAAATGTCTAACTTAGGAGACGTGCTGAATAAGCTATTGTACTCAAGCGTATCACAGACGGGGGTCTGGGGGCAAAACCCGCCGTTGGGCGATCTTTGTAAGTTTTTGGGAAAAAAAGCTATTTTATCGCATTGGATCACATTTCGCACGTGTTCAAAGCCATTTGAAAGAACTAGATTTTTAAAATTTGAAAGCCAATCGAAAAAATTTAACTGTTCGATCCTCCTTTTACTTGCAATTCAAGTCCAAAACACGCTTAAAATCTTGCATTATGGCGTAAAATTTTATTTGGAAGTGATTTGGTCCATGTAGGGGTAAGTAAGGCACATTGCCTCCTGCAATATTTTAGCAGTAAATAGTAATCCACTTGAAGATTTTCCTTCAAGATTTTTGTTTTGTCATGAAGTTAATCAGTTATAGAAGTACATGTACGGCCAAAGGGTCCAGGCCCCTTCAATTGAAATTCGATAATTTGTTTAATGAGCATTTTCCTGAGCTATTTTTTTAATAGTATTTTGTGCGTAAAAACTGGCGAGGTGGAGTTAAATCGTTAATGAAAAATGGTACATTAGATGGTTACGCTTACTAAACATGTTATTCCTGGGCCAGATTTACATTGCGCGGGGCCCCTGGCACTTAGGGGATTTTTGCAACATCTTCCTGCCAAACATACTGTGAATGAAGACCAAAAAAGTCCTACTATCTGAGCAGCTGTGCCCTGGCACTGTGCCATATGGCAAATACGGCGCTGGTTATTGCATTATGTTCATAAAAAGTTTAGATGAGAGCCTGAGGTAGCAACTTTTAGGACAAAACCCCTTAATTTCACCCTGGTTATACGCTTAAATTGGATGGAAAAAATTGAATTAAGGGGGTGCACCGGGCCCCTTGGTTGTCAATATTATTTATTGTTCATTGTTGTTGTACGCCTGTACTGTAGTACACAAACATGCTAAAAGAAAATGAAAACGAAGAAACAAGGTTTTTTTGTTAAATTTTTGTCCTTGGTGGCATTTCAATTGAGGAGGCCTGGGCCCCCAGGGCCACCCCCCCGGCTACGCCTATTTAGGCCTACTTTGAGATAAGATCGCGCCCTTTCATAAAAAAAATATTTACAGCAAAATTAAAATATTTTTTTCCAAAACGTGGAGGACTCGAGTCAAGTCACTTGACAGATTTTTGAAACCTCCAGGAATTGCATGATATTATTATGACGTGAACAGGTGGTCGTCATTATTATTACTTACTCTTGTACTCGTAAACCCTAAATTAAAGAAACTGCAATTCCGGACAAGAACAACATTACTGGCTATGCTCTCATTATATTTATCATTGGTAGAATTTCAATTGGGAGTTTGCGTTACCGCCTGTGCTATAGCATTAAGTTCATAATAATGTTAAACGAGGGCCTGGAATTGCAACTTTTAGCACAAAACTGTTAGATTTTTCACTGGTTTTGCGTATAAATTGTTAAGACTTTGAATCGGTGGCCTCTGGTCCGGGACTCTCGGTCATCAGTTAGGAGCCCCAGGGCCCCCTGGTTGTTGGTTAGGGGCTCCGGGGCCCCCTGGTTGTTAGTTAGGGGCTCTGGGATTCCCTGGTTGTCAGTTAGAAGCCCCGGGCCCCCCTGGTTGTCAGTTAGGGGCCCCGGGGCTCCGTGGTTGTCAGTTAGGAGCCCCTGGGCCCCCTGGTTGTCACGTAGGGATCTCCTAGTTGTTAGTTAGAGACCCTGGGGGTCCCTGGTTGTCAACTAGGGGCCCCAGCCCCTTCCGTTTGTCAGTTAGAGGCACCGGGCCCCTGTTTGACAGTATGGGCCCTGGGGCCCCTGGTTGTCGGTTAGGGGGTCTGAGGCCCCTGGTAGTCAGTTAGGGGCCCTGGGGGCCCCTTGGTTGTTAGTTAGGGACCCTGGGGGCGCCTCGATTTCAATTAGGGGCTCCTGGGCCCCGTGTTTGTCAGTTAAAGGCCCTGGGGCCCTCGTTTGTCAGTTAGGGGTCCTGGGGCTCCCTGGTTGTTAGTCAAGGACTCTGGGGCCCCCTGGTTGTTAGTTAGGGGCCCTGGCGCTCCCTGGTTGTTAGTTAGGAGCTCCGGGAAACCCTGGGGTCCTCTGGTTGTCAGTTAGGGCCCCGGGGCCCCCTGGTTGTTAGTTAGAGGCCCCAGGGAACCTTGGTTGTCAGTTAGGAGCCTCAGTGCCCATAGTTGTCAGTTGATGGCCCTGAGGGCCTCTGGTTGTTAGTTTCGGGCCCTGGGGGCCCCTGGTTGTCAATTGGGGGCCCCAGGGCCCCCTGTTCGTTAGTTAGGGGTCTTGGGGCCCATGGTTGTTGGTTAGGGGCTTCGGGGCCCCCAGGTCGTTAGCTAGGGGGCTTGTCGCCCCCTGGTTTTTAGTTTGGGGCCCCAGGGCCCCTTGGTTGTTAGTTAGGGGCCTCGGGGCTCCCTTGTCATTCGTCACTGCAACTAAACATCGCTAGATTACATTGTCATAATTTTTTATCAATGGTGATATTTTAATTGGGGGGAGCCCGGGCCCCTGGGCCCCCCTGGCTACGCCTATGGTTATAGCCCCCCACCTCCTCTGGCTACGCTACTGACGCTTACAGTAATTCTCACATAAAAATATTCTACTACAGATCTTAATTGAAAAGAAAAAGCAAAACGCTAGAACTCGGCCAAAAAAAAAATGAGCTGCGCGTTGTGCCGGAAATAAGGCGTTGAACCAAAGACCTTCTATTAGTACACGTGTAACTCCTGCGCGAAAAAAAAAGCGGCGCAATAAAGAGAATAAAAGTTGCTCTCAATGCGTGCGTTTGACGAGTCACACTTGAGCGAATCTGTGCTATTGTGAAGTCTTGGGGCAGCCATGGGCAGCAATGCAGCAGGAACGAAGAGAAATGCAGCACCATTTTTGAAGGTATTTTAAATCCCTTACTGGTCAGTATCAAGATGGACATTAATCCCGATTGGAAAGTTGAAATTCAGGCAAGTTTAGTTAAAATTTTGTTGAATTCTGATAAGTTGGCTATATCGTAGTTTATGTACCGGCGCCGTGGCTTAGTGGTTAGAGCGTCCGTCTCGCAGTCGGTAGACCTGGATTCAATTCCCTTGTCGAGTTATACCAAAAGACTTTAAAAAATGGTATTCACAGCTTCCCTGCTTGGTGCTCAGCATTATAGTGTAAAGCTTCACTGGCATGGTGGACAGTTGGCAGCGACTTTAGGACCGTATGGTCATTTCTTGGAGGGGGAAATCTCTAGTAGGGGGAACTACGTAAATTTGATATAAATCGGTTTATTTTTAAGCCTACTTTTTAAGGTTTTGACAATTTTTAAGTTCAATTACCAGGGTTTTGTGGCTTACACAAAATTTTTTAACATTTTTTGCAGATGAGAGGAAAGTTGTTAAACTCCCCCTAAATTTATCAGCCATATTGCAGCAACAGACAAAATTTTCAAAATAGATATCATTTTTATTACACGCTAAACGTTTTCGACCATTCTTCTGGTCCTCTTCAGAGCAAAATAATTACATGTTAACAGTTTAAGAACAAACTAGAAAATGGGCAACTTTCAAAAAAGCAATATAGTTTACCTCAACGCAACAAGTACGCAATTTTAATGTAACAATTGTGCAAATTATGCAATGACATGAAGATAATATCGTATACATTCAGGAAAAAAAATGCACACACTCAAAAACATATTACATGCTAACCTAATAAACATTTAGTAAAAAAGATGAACCATTAGCATAGAGCTGTCTATTGAGTTGTGGATTGTGTTTTTTTATGAGTAAAGCTTCTTGTATCTTTGTAGCATATTCTGAATTACAAGTGCGTAAAACTTTAAAACCATTCAAATTTGTATTGTTTAGCTTGCAGTTTTGGCATATTTCAAAGTGTTCACGTATTGCTGATTTTATGGTTTTGTGGTGCAGATGTTCCTGAATTCTAGTGCCAAGATGTCGTGTAGTCATACCGATGTATGAAATATTCGCATCACGCGAACAAGAAAATTTGTGCGCGACATTCGACAATAAAGGAAACGGAGTAGAACACTTAAGTTGAAAATACGATCCAGTTTTAAAACATGTATAATAAACATTAATATCGACATTAAATTTCGTTTTAACTAGAGCAGTTAGTCTTTTCGCAAACACTCGTGATGCTTTTCCAAAAAATGGTATTCCAATAGTGAAAAGAAAATCGGGTTCATATTTATCCGGAGGGTTGTTTTGTCGTTTTTCAAATTTTTTTATGGTGTTATTTATAAACCAATCAGGATATCCATTGTTGCGAAAAATATGGCGTAAACGCTTTAATTCCTGCACATACAATTCGGCGCTCGAGCTTATTTTCTTAGCACGATGCAACAAGCACATAATTAAACCAGATTTCCAAGTGTTCGGACACAGTGCTCTAAAATTAACTAGCAATCCAGTATTTGTGGGTTTTCGCCAAACGCAAGTGTCATAGCCAGAGTCATTCAGTTTTATTTGCACATCCAAGAAAGGCAAATTCTCGCGATTTGTATTTTTTTCTAAGGTAAATTTAATGTCTTTGTGCTGTGAATTGAGAATGTCCAAAAACTGTGTACACGCGCTATCACTATCAAAAACAGTATAAATATCATCAATGTACCGTAAATACAGATTAGGTGAAGGATTGTTAGTACTAGCAAGCAATTTCTCCTCCAAACAACCTAAGAAAAAATTGGCCAATGTAGGCCCGAGACACGAGCCCATTGTCACACCATCTATCTGCTTATATAATTTGTCCTAGTACATAAATAAGTTTTGAGTTGCCATGAACATTAGTTTGCGAAAAACAACTTTGTCAAACGGAATAGCATACGGATTGCCATCTGCATACAAACGATTAATTATAAGCTCAATGGTTTCAGAAAGTGGAACATTTGTAAATAACGATACAACATCAAAATTCACTATGCGATACGAATTATTACATGGAAACTGTTTCAAACGCTCAATGAAATTGTCAGTGGATTTTAACAAATAAGTGTCCGGAATGTGTGTAAGTGTCCGTAATTTAACTAATATAAGTATTTAGTAATATAAGTATTTAGTAATACAAATCTATGTATGTCAGTAGTTAGAATGTTAAAATCACTTACAAATCTTGAAATCAGATGGTTTAAAATGTCTTTCACATATACCACATTGTGATCGATGGATTTGAGATAAAATTTTATCTTCTTTACTTTTGGGGTCTCTGTATGCCAAAACAAATTTTCTGCAACGCTTTTTGATGTTCATATTCTTCTGTTCCTTGTTTGATGAATTTTAAGTTTTTGAGAGGTTTAATATAAACTTTATGTCGCTTAAACTCTGCATTACACCCCGGTAATGCACAGTTGGTAGGGCTCATCTTAGCGAACTCTAAAATCAAAATAACAAAAAGCTGTCAATATTAGCTCAAAAATAGAAAGAAGCCATAACAAAATATTAGGGTCTCGAAAACGACACTCTGTTGGCAGTGACTACACGTACACTCTCATATTTCTACATTTTCCAAAGTCACAATTTCGTTTACGGTTCTGGGTGTTTAAAAGTGATGGACAGTGAATTCTATGAGTCCCGAATTTGCAACCAATCACCTTTAAACAGATGTCTTTGTCAGAGTTTTAAGAGTTTAGGGTCGGAGTTAAAGTTTATAACGTTAAAGGGGGTCAGACAAGACTCTGCAAATAAATAGAGAATAAATAAAAAAAATTCCTTTCTGACGTAACCTAACAAATTTTATCCCTAACCTCAATTCTAAAAGTAGTAGGCAGGTAGAATAAAAATCTTTAAAAATGATTGGCCGTAGATTCTAAATTACGGTTGTAGAGCAAATAAACAATACAGTGATGCTCTAACAGCTGTTAGGTTCTGATTGTTCTGATAGTCTCACTTGTTTGTAGACCACTTCTACAGTTATAGGCTCCAAAACTGCTAGGTCCGCATCCGCAAACCAGCAAGCTACTTAAGCTTGGCTAGGCCTACTGCTAATGTTATTATAGAACTGATAGCTTAATCTTACTGTTATCAGTCTTTAACCTACTACTCAACCCAAATAGTCAGTTGTAACACTTGCTAAAAATCGCTTGTGTTCTAACTCAGCTGGCAAATTTGAATTCAGAGCCAGCACAGAGTCAGACTTACATTTTCGCAAATCGAGCCAACCGCAAACGAAGCTCTTTTACCTGTCTTTTCGCAAATCGAGCCAACCGCAATCATTCTGTTTGAATAAGACAGGTAAAAGAGGTTAAACGGTAGGCCTAGTGGTAGGCCTAGTGATAGTTGGTGGTGGAATCTTTTAACTTTTTGTTCAAGCCTTCCCCCTCTTTGGTCAAATCCAACTTTTTCTTGAAGATTTTATTGCAGTGAAGCCAGATGGTGTTCAGCGGCGTTTAGTAGGCAAAATAATTTGCCGTTTTGAGGAGAAAGGTTTTAGGCTTTGTGCCATGAAAATGACGACTGCCGGTAAAGATTTGCTGGAAATGCACTTTGCAGATCTCAGTTCAAAACCATTTTTCTCAAAACTTGTTGAATTTATGTTGTCTGGGCCAGCTGTGGCAATGGTTTGGGAAGGAAAAGGAGCAGTTAAAACTGATCGTAAAATGCTTGGAGAGACTAACCCTGTTGATTCTCTTCCTCGAACAATTCGTGGAGATTATTGTATTGACATTGGGAGAAACATATGTCATGGATCTGACTCTGTGGAAACAGCAAAGAAAGAAATAGCTTTATGGTTTAAAGAAGGTGAACTTAACAATTATTGCTGTGCTAACAACTCTTGGGTGTATGAATAAGAAGGATACTTCAACCTGACACTCAGCACTCTTTTGGTGTTTTGTGCCTACATAGCAGGATCTGACATTTGTAGTTTTTGTATTTTTGTGTACATAGTTTGGATCTGACTTTTTTTTTTTCTGTACCTTTCTGTCAAAATTTATAATTACCAGTATATTGAGAGATACTTTTCACCTGTTATCATTTTAAATTCAAAACAACTTTTTCTGCGTATTTTGTGGCTGATTCTAAATTTGCTATTTTGTCTAACTAGTGTAGAATTTTTTATTGGTTTGACTGCTTGATAATGCCAGTTAAATGTCCATATGAAATATGTTTAAGACCTTGTAAAAGGAACCAGTGTGCTATTCAGTGTGATATGTGTGGTGGATGGATTCATCTCAAATGCACAGTCATTAGTCCCCTTAAATTTCACACTCTTTGTTCTTCTACTGAACCATACTTCTGCCAAAATTGTTACAGTGAATTGTTTCCTTTTCAAACCCTAGATGATAAGCAATTGTTAAATGAAATGAGAAATGATGACAAACTAAACTTTGATATTAATCACACAAATAATTCGTTTTTCCCAGCTAAATGCTTACAGGTAGACAACAAGATAAAATGCTTATTAAATGATTTTAATTCTGGTTTGGTTGACTCAAAATACTGCTCACAGGCCGAAGCCAATATTATTAACAAAAAGTGTAAATTTTCTTTGCTTTGCTTGAATATAAGAAGCTTAAATGCAAATTTTGATAAATTGAATGAACTTTTAACAAATTATGATATCTTACCTGATATCATTGCTATAAGTGAAACCAAACTTAAATTGTTACAGGTATACAATGCAAAGTTAAGTGGGTACCATTTTTACCACAAAGGCACAACTACAAGATGGGGAGGAGTAGGATTGTTTATTAAGGAGTCTTTATCAATTTCAATTTGCAAGGAGTTTGATTTAAACATTCCTAACTGTGAAGATATGTGGATACAACTAGATTTAGGGAATAACAAAAAATGTATAGTGGGAGTAATTTACAGACACCCTAAACAGAAATTATCAGAGTTTTGCAAGGGTTTTGAATCAACCATTGAAAAATTGAATAGTAGAAAATTGATGTATTATATCGGAGGAGACTTCAACGCAGATTTGTTGAAAAGTAACTCTGATATCAATATTAAAGATTTCATGAATTTAACATATAGCTTAGACTGCATTCCCTTAATTACACACCCGACAAGAATAACCACTACAAGCTCAACTCTTTTAGATCATGTTTATACAAACAATGTAGTGGGTGAACACAAAAGTTTTATTCTGGTGGAAGATGTAAGTGATCACCTGCCAGTAATGGTGTGTTCTAATTTAAGCCTGCCCAAGAGTGAAAAATCAACTGTCACCCTAATTTGTGATACAAAAAATTTTGAAGTAGAAAAATTTCTAGACAAATTAACTGAAGAAATGGAGCTATTAGGTGATATCAAAGAGGATTGCATTGACATCTACACTGAAAAGTTCATTGACATTTTTCATAAGACATTAAACATACATGCACCATTACGAAAACAAAGCAGAAAGGAAACAAAACTAAAAAACAAACCATGGTTATCCAAAGGAATCCTTATATCAATCCAGCAAAAAAATTTATTGTACAAAAGAGCCCTTAAATTAAATGACAGTAATACATGGGCACAATACAAAGGCTATAGAAATAAACTGACTCATATTAAGGAATATGCAAAACGACTTTACATTAAAAATTTAGTGAATGATAATAAGCATGACACCTCGTCGCTTTGGAAAATTATAAATAAAATTATTCACTTGAAAAATGTGAAGAAAAATAACATTCCTAATAAAATGTATGCTTCCAAAAGTGAAAGTGCACAAGGTCCACTGGCCATCAGTAACTTGTTCAATAAATATTTCATAGAGATAGGAGTTAACCTTGCATCTACAATCGAAGCACCAGCTATAATTGATGGCAAATTTAATGCCACATCTTTGATTCAGAGTAGTTGCAATTCGTTTTTTCTTGAACCAATAGTTGAAGAAGAAGTAGTAAATTACATCAGAGCTATGAATCCATCAAAAAGTACAGGAAGACATGGAATTCCTGCAAAGTATATAAAAATGTCAGGCTCTGTTATAGCTCCAGTTCTAACTAACATTTTTAATGCACGCATATCAACAGGATATTTTCCAAAAGTGTTAAAAACCGCTGAAGTTGTTCCTATTTTCAAAAAAGGCGAAAGAGTTATGCAGTAATTATCGCCCTATTTCTATTTTAAATCCTTTTGCCAAACTTTTTGAAAAGTGTCTGCTTGATCAACTAAACAATTATTTTGTGAGCAATAATTTGATTAGTCCAAACCAGTATGGTTTTAAGAAAAATTGCTCAACAAATGAAGCTGTTTTAGATATTTACAATAAGCTACTTGACAATATGGATAAAAAGCTCATTACATGTTCTATTTTCTTAGATTTAAGAAAAGCATATGATACCATCAATCACACAATACTGATCAAGAAACTAGAAAAGTATGGAATTAGAGGATTACCATTACAGTTACTAGCAAGTTACCTGACTGACCGTCAACAGTATACAATTGTAAATCAGTATAAATCCAAGTCAAGAGATGTTATTTGCGGTATTCCTCAGGGATCAACTCTAGGTCCGTTGTTATTTAATATTTATATCAATGATCTACCACTTGCCTCAAATTCCACAATTCATCTTTTTGCAGATGATACAAACCTTACTCTCTCCCATTCTAATGTTTCAACACTTCAACAAAATATTAATGATGAATTACTCAATGTAAGCAATTGGTTCAAGGTGAATAAATTATCAATTAACTTTAATAAAACTGAGTTTATGGTAGTGACAACAAAACAAAATAAACCTGAACTCAAAGTATCAATAGATAATAATCCAATCAAGCAATCACATCACATAAAGGATCTAGGTGTTCTCATAGACGACAATCTAAACTGGAAACAACAAATCAAGGAACAATGTTCAAAGGTAGCAAGGGGATCTTGGGCCCTTAATCAATTAAAACACTTTGTAGATGAGCAAGCCTTAAGATCTGTTTACCACTGCCTCATATACTCTCATCTACAATACTGCATAAGTAGTTGGGGGACTGCTTCAAAATTAACATTAGCACCTCTCTTTATTGTGCAAAAAAGAAGCATCAGATTGTTAACTGGAAGTGGATATCGTGAGCATACTAATCCTTTGTTCTATCGAGCTAAATGCTTAAAACTCAAGGATATTTACTCTCTTGAAACTGCAAAGCTAATGTACAAAATTCACAATAATGTATTATCTTTTGCAAATTCAGATAAGTTTAACCTAATGAAAAACTGCTATACACATAAGACAAGATTGAGCCACAAAAACAACTTCTTTCTTCCAAGAACTAGAACAAGATTAGGGCAAAAGTCTCTATCATTCGCAGGAATTAAAGTTTGGAATGAAATTCCAAGCAGTATGAAAGAAGTTTCATTCTACAGATTTAAAAAAGCTGTTAAAGCTCATTTTTTATCAAACTATGAAACCGATAAAAGCTAGAATAACAGCTTTCTATCAGCAATGCAGTAGTAATTACAGGAATCATAGTTGCATATTTATGCTTGAGTTCAACAATAACCTATTCTATTGCTTGAATAGCATGAGTTTGGCGCATTCATCTATCACACATTTATTACAATACGTCATCTCTCATTTTGATGTGCCCTTAAATTATTAGTAATTTTGCAATAACTGACTGAGGTTGATATATACTGGTATTCAGTGATGGAGTCAAGTACTCAACTTTCGAGTACGAGTACGAGTACCGCAAAAAACTTCGAGTACGAGTACGAGTACTGATATTGAAAAATGTACTTGAGTACGAGTACCGTAAAAAAGTTCAAGTACGAGTACTTTTACAAGTTTAGACAAAAAATTTTTTAAGTTGTAACAGCTCAAAATTTGTCGCAAAAACATAAACGAATACGTTTTTTTTCTGTGAGTGGGATGTTAAGAAGGCGCACAACTGCAGGCGACAATTTTCTGACAAGTTACACGCAAAATTACTGTTATATTTTAAACAAATTAGGTACCTTGACATTGAAAGCAAGTGCACGTTTTTTGCGCGTCGGAAAAAACCTTGCTTGCAGAAGCAGCAAATTGCTCATTGTTGCAAGAAGTTCTGCTGCAGCCGCAGAAAAATGTTTAACTCTAAAACTGAGCAAAGAATTAACTTGAAATTTTTGGTAAAATTCAAGCTTTGATGGAAGTTTATGGCAAAGAATGCATGTCAAGAACCCGCGTTTTTGAATGGCACAAAAGATTTCATGAAGGCCGGACCATAGGGGTAGGCAGGATTTTTTATTGGGGGGGCCCAAACCACAAATCACACGCAATGACGTCATCATAAATTTTCGAAAAAGTAATTTTTTGTGGGGCAAAGATATCGTAGAATGGAAGATCTAAAGCCGTAGCCTGATGCCACTTTGCCAAGATTTTGGTAAAGGGAGAGGGCGAAAACTAATTGTTGAAAAGTGTAAAAGTCTAACTTGGAAGACGTGTTGAGTAAGCTAGTGTACTCAAACGTATCACAGACGGGGGTCTGGGGGCAAAGCCCCCAGCATCTGGGCAATTTTTGTAAGTTTTTGGAAAAAAAACTATTTAAATCCCATTGGATCACATTTCGCACGAGTTCAGAGCCATTTCAAAGAACTAGATTTTGAACATTTCAAAGCCAATCGAAAAACTTTAGTTGTTCAATCCTCTTTTTGCAATTAAATCCCAAAACACGCTTAGAATCTTGCATCATGGTGTAAAATTTTAATTGTAAGTGATTTGGTCTATAGGGGGAAGTAACGAACATTGCCTCCTGCAATACTTTAGCAGTAAATAATTAAGTTTATAATAACGTTAAACGAGGGCCTGGGGTGGCAACTTTTAGGTCAAAACTCTTAGATTTCTTACAGGTTTTGCATATAAATTGTTAAGAATTTGCATTAAGGGGCCTCTGGCCCGGGAACCTTAGTCGTCAGTCAGGGCCCTTGGGCTCCTTGGTTGCCAGTTAGAGGCCTCGTAGCCCCTTGCTTGTCGGTTAGGAGCCCAGGCCCCCTGGTTGTTAATTAGGGGCCCTGGGGCTCCCTGGTTGTGAGTTAGGGGCCCCGGGGCCCCCTGGTCGTCAGTTAGGGACTCCAGGACCCCTTGGTTGTTGGTCAGGGGCCCTGGGGCCTCCTGATCGTCAATTAGGAGGGCCCCGGGGCCCCTCGTTGTCGGTTAGGGGGCTCCTGGCCCCCTGGTTGTTGGTTAGGGGCCCCCTGGTTGTTAGTTAGGGCCCAGGGGCTCCCTGGTTGTGAGTTAAGGGCCCCCTGGTCGTCAGTTAGGCACTCCGGGGCCCTCTGGTTGTCGTTTAGGGGCCTCCTGGTTGTCGATTAGGGGTTTGCGCCCCCCTGGTTGTCAGTTAAGGGGCCCCCTGGTTGTTGGTTAGGGTCCCTTGGTTGTTAGTTAGGGGCCCTGGGGCCCCTGGTCGTCAGTTATGGGCCCCCTGTTTTTCAGTTAGGGGTCCCGGACCCTCTGGTTGTCGATTAAGAATTCCAGGGCCCCCTAGTTGTTAGTAAGGGCCCCCTGGTTGTTAGTTGGGGGCCCCGGGACTCACTTGTTGTCATTAATATTATTGTTAATTACTGTTATGTGCGTAATTACTGAAAAAAAACTGCAACTAAACATCGCCAGGCTATGGTGTCATAATTTTTTGTCGTTAGTGGTATTTTGATTAAGGGGGGTGCCTGGCCCCCCCCCCTGGCTACGCCTATGGGCCGGACTGATGTTGGAGATAATGAACGTTCACGACGCCCAACCATATCAAAAACCCCAACAATAACCGAGAAAGTGAAAAAATTGTCCGAGAAGATCGTCAGCTTAGTATTCGACTGATAGCAGAGAGGATGTCCATTGACAAAGAAACAGTGTGGCAAGTACTGAATGAAAATCTGCATATGACAAAGGTCTGTGCACAAGTTGTTTCAAAGCTTTTAACTAGCGATCAAAAAAAAAAAAAAAAACGCCAAGAGATTTGCGCTGACATTTTAAAACAAATTGAAGAAAACCCTAAATTTTTAGACAGTGTGATTACTGTACATGCGATGAGAGATGAATTTTCCAGTACGACCTAGAGACAAAGAGGCAGTCCATGCATTGGAAAACTGCAAACTCACCTTAAATTAAAAAAGCAAAATAGAGCAAAATCAAAATTCATGGCAATGTCAATTGTTTTTTTTTTATGTTAAGGGTGTTGTCATGTTCGTTTTTTTTTATGAAAATCCGAAATGAAACGCTATGTTGATGCTAAGGGAGAATACATCAAAGGGGAAACAAAATAAAACGACCTTTTTTTCTTCAATAAAATTGTTTTATGTCACCAGTCTTGTTATTTAATAGCGACACCTCGTATACCGTATGCTTCTTTCAATCACAAATAAGCTTTCAAAGTCCTCTACTCCAAACATGATTACCCACAACAAGTTCTTGAGAGCTTTTGCGATTAAATGTTATATTCAATTAACATTTAACCATAGGTGGGCAAGTTAATGCAAAACGTTAGCTTCGTTAACCACTAGTCCGATAACAAATTTCACACCTCCGTTAACGTTAATCCATTATTTTCAGCTTTAATTAACGGAACTAAATAAAGTCCGTAAATTCGTTAATATTTTGTGTGTAATATACATTTTTTTATGTTAACTCGCTTTTAGAGCACGTATTGACGTTGTTGAGCTGATTGTAAGGAAATATTTATTGATATGGTGGTCAGAGGTGGAGTCGAGGACACAAGGCTCGAGGCCAAGGCCAAGGCCAAGGACACAAAAAATCCGAGGCCAAGGCCAAGGCCAAGGACAGCCCTTCCGAGGACAGAACCTCTCGAGGCCAAGGACAGGAATGCTCGAGGCCAAGGCCAAGGACCAAGGACACAGGCGCAAGTGTTCTCCAAAAAAAAAGTCTTCAAAAATTTTTTTCAGGCGATCTCCAATTTGTTGGCGTACCCAGAATTTATTGGGATAAGCCTAAACCACAAATCGAATGAAATGACGTCATCAAAATTTTTCCAAAGAGGAAGTTTTTGTGGGATAAACATATCGTAGGATGGAAGATCTGATATCGCTGCCCGTTAGCACGTAACCAGGATTTTGCAAAGGGATAGGGCTTAAGCTAATAGTTCAAAAACGCAAATATTTAACTTTGGAAACGTGTTGAGAAAGCTAGTGTAACTCAAAGGTATCACAAACGGGGGGTCTCCATTGGACGATTTTTTGTAATTTTTTGGAAAAAAAAGCTATTTTAATGCCATTGAATCACATTTCGCAAATGTTCAGAGCCATTGAAAAGCACTAGATTTTTGACATTTGAAAGCCAAATGAAAAAATCAAATTGTTTAATACTCCTTTTACTTGCAATTTAAGTTTAAAACATGTTTAACATCTTGTATTTTGGAGTTAAATTTAATTGTTAGTGATCTGGTCCAGCTAGGGTGCGTTGTCTTAATTATAATGTGCATTGTCTCTTGCAACATTTTAGCAGTAAATAATAATCCACTCGAGGATTTTCCTTAGAGATTTTTGTTTTGTCATGACAATAACCAGTTATAGGAGTATATGTTCGGCCAGAAGGCCCTGGCTCCCTCAATTGAAGTTCAATAATTCGTTCAATCAGCATTTTCCATGGCTAATTTTTTTAAAAAGTATTTTGTTCGTAAAAACCGGCGAGGTTGGAGGTGAATTACTGAATTGTTATTGAAAAATGGTAAAATAGATAGTTAACTTCAACTAGCCATGTTATTGTCGGGCTGGATTTACATCGCGCTAGGCCCCTGGCGCTTTGGAGATTTTCTTAACATCTTTCTGCCAAATATAGGTGAAGACCAAAAAAAGTCTTACGATTTTAGCTCGGGGCCACTAACTGATACTCAGGCTCGTAGCCAGAAATTCGCACTGTGGGGGCGGTTTGGGGGTCTGGGGGCGGGGCCCCCAGTCACCAGAGGCCAATGGGGGTGAGGGGGCGAAGCCCCCAGCGCTCGAAAATTTTGCATTTTTTTGCAAAATGAACTTAATTTTAAAGCTATTTTAATAGAAAATAATGCTTTTAGAACGTGGCATAGAAATTGGCAACCCAACATGATTCAACTATAGTTGCATTAATGGGCTATATGGGAAGTGGCTGATGATAACATTGCAGTTCTCTTGTTTACCTGCTGGTAAATCAAAAAATCCTATTATTCAATAAAACTCACACGTAGTAATCTATTTCGCCTATATTTTATAAAAATAATTGGGGGAAGGGTTAATGGAAAGATATTTGAGAGAAGTGACTGGTAATTACCTAACACTGAATAGCCCCCCCCTCCCCCATATTCCTGAGTTGATGATATATTGGTTGATAAAACCCATGTTTGGCGTTTTTAAATTAGCGATCAAATTTGATTGTTTATTTTCGGGCATTTTTTCAAAGTTTTCATTGATTTGTAACTTTAATTTTTGACAACTAGCCCCCGTTGAATATATGTTTCAAATGATGCATTAAATCACTTTTAGTCAATTCCAGCACAAAAAACAGTCTCAAAAGAGCTAAAAACGTGGTATTTTCCTTTTTCTGCATTTTGGTTGACAGGCCAATGGGGGGCTATAGTCCCCGCTTCCCCCATGGCAACGCTACTGCTGGTACTGCGTCATATTATGGTAAATCCAGCCCTGAGTAATGCATTACGTTCACAAAAAGGCTAGATGCGGGCCTGAGATAGCAACTTTCAGGACAAAAACTCTCCGTTTTCTTCGGGTTATACGTTTAAATTGGCTGGGAAAAATTGAATTGAGGGGGACCCGGAGCTCCTGGTCTTCAATATTGTTGTTAGTTATACTGTTGTAAGCGAAAAATGCTAAAAAGAAACTGAAACAGAAAAAAAATAGGCTTTTTTGTCACATTTTGTCATTGGTGAAATTTCAATTGGGAAGGGGGCGAACCCCCTGCCCCCCTCCCCTTGGCTACGCTTATGTTCCAAGTGAGGAAAACAAAAACAGTGCTCGCAAATTTTCTGCGTGGTTTCTGGCGTTTTCCAACGAAATTTCAACTGTTCAAAAAATAGTGCTGTCCTCGAGCCGAGGACAGGCCAATTTTCGAGGACTTGAGGCTTCGAGGCCAAGGCCAAGGCCAAGGACTTGACCTTCGAGGCCAAGGCCAAGGCCAAGGACTTCAAAATGTGTCCTCGAGGACGTCCTCGAGGCCAAGGACGTCCTCGAGGACTCCACCTCTGATGGTGGTCTTTTTGTGTTTTGGAAGTTACATTTTACAGTCTAATCTAATTATTTCAAAACAAAAATAAGTTCAAATGCACTAATGAAGCTGCAATTGGAAAATCTTCAGAAATTGCGGACAGCAATAATTGATAGACCTATGAGGCTGCAGCTTATTATTTGTCACAAAAAAGAGCTCCTTCCTTCGCTTTCTGCTATAAAGCTCGTGCTAATACGCAGCAAGTGTTACCAGTGCCAACTGGTTTGTACCATTATGATAAATGAATGGAGCAAGATATTAGCGATAAAAATTTTAACGGAAGTTAACAGAACTTAACGGAAGTAAATTTAATCCTTTAACATGAAAAAACTTTTTAACGGATTAACAATTAACGGACTTGTGCCCTTCTATGCATTTAATCAAAGACTATCTAAAACTTGTAAAACTAAACTGCAAATGACGTAGTAGTAAATGTTCTCGAAATAATGCTGCATTTCAAAGGAGGTGACTAAGTAATGTAAGCATAAAATAATGCTGCCATTTAATATCAGCTACTAGCTACAGCTGTAATTTAGAGCGGTATTTTTATTCTGTATATTTACCTGTTTACTGTTCTATTATTTAATTTCAGATCTAACATCCATTTTTATAAAATAATCCTAATCAGTGCTTAGTCATATTAATATTTCAAACGCATTTTACATACGTTATCAACAGACTTGACTTATTATTTTATCAATTTCTTCCAAAAAAAAGTAAAATTTTGGCTACAGTTGCAACTCAGCTACAGAATAACTATGCAACTAAGCTCTCTCTATCTGACCTAAATTTAACACTGAAAATATTACCTGCAAATCTAACTCTATGCTTTTTCGGATACCCTTTCCAATACCACAGTAAAACTATTATTTGGGATTGGGAGATTACAGTGATACATCTACTGTAGAAAATATTCTATCAACATTTGAGCTGAAACCGTAAAACGTTAACCCAATTGATGCCGTCTTTGTACAACACGCATGGCTCGATTTCTGTGGTATGTAACTTTAATTGCTAAATAAATCAAAATTTGCGGCAACTTTCATACGTTTTCTGCAGCAGAAAGGCGTTTGTTGTCAAACGATACTATGCGCTGTCGACCCAATCACTTTTACCACATTCCAACGCTTGATTTTGCTCGATCTCAACATTAAAAAGCTGTTTGTTCAGCTGCGGCCTGCACGGATTCAAGCAAAAGCAACTCAATAAATTAGCGGGTTTTATTGGCTGCAGTTTACTATCAAAAATTCATTTTGTTTATTACTTTTAGCGAAGGCCAAATGTACTCGTGTACTCGGCTCTTTTTTTGACCGAGTACCGAGTACATTGACCTTCGAGTACGAGTACCAGCCGAGTACCAGGGGTTCCGAGTACGAGTACTCAAAAAATGGTACTCGAGTTGTACTCGAGTACGAGTACTGTACTCGAGTACTACATCACTGCTGGTATTGGAAATTGTACCAGTACTAATGACATATTGGCAAACAATACAAAACAAAGCAAGGAGGTTTTTGTTTTTTTTTTCACTCTAATTGCCCTCTTTAAATTCTATAAAACATAAATAAGCATTATGAACTTTATTAATTTTATTTCTATCCAATCTGTAGTTACGGCATTTTTATGTTTTAGTATGCTTAGAGTTAGAACAATTCTAATGTTGTCTTGCATTTTCTTTACATGGTGACTGTGAGTTTTGTGTATACACTGTACAAAATTTACATATCTTTGCAACACTTTGTTTTAATTTTGCGTAAAATATTTTATCATAGAAAGTAGCAGACTGAGAAAATCTAGAAGCGTTTTTTTTTTACTTTAACTTGGTGAGGTGGCAGTAGACTTAGATGACCTTTCGGTCCTTCGCTGCCTCCTCACCAAGTGACTAAATATCGCTTTGACTCTGCAAGTTTATGTGTTTGGTTTTAAAGGAATTGCATATTTCGATGCTTTGGTGATAGACCTAGAGGAAGTTGCAGTTTTTTTCTTGTGATATGACGTCACTTGGTAAATAAATAAATATGATGATGATGATGATGAAGCCAATCGCACAGACTCAATGAAGCATGAAATATTTGCGTAAAATCGCGGGTTTCTCGTCTACTAATAGAAGGTCTTTGGTTGAACAAAGACGTGCGAAAATTAAAAAAACACAATGACGCGCAGACCAACACATCAAATAAAGGAGCGAAATATAGGGGTCAAATTCGAAAATTTAAGGGGGAACAAACTAAATCGGTGCCGTTACAACAAGTTTAAACTGTTTAATCGTTTTGCGTGTTTTTAGCCAGAAGGCTACCAGCGCAGAAGCTTAGAGAAAAACCACCAGAACGGCGACTACTTAAAAAAAGCAACAGCCTTTAGGCTAGAAGCACGCAAAACGATTAAATATTAAAACTCTGGACTGCAAACATCAAAACATCACAATTAAAGTTTAAACTGTATGTTTCCACTACCCAACGAAATTGAAAAACATTTTGATTAGCCTACATTTCCGTTAGATGACGCTCGCAAATTTGCTCTTAAAAATGTTTTTTCATGATGTATGTCTTTTTGTTGAAACTGGTTTGGGTAAAGCTGCGTCTGTCAGTACGTCAAGGTAGGCTTGTTTGATTGAGTGTTTGGTTTTGAAAGGCTTTAGTTGAACTTGAGACTTAAATGGCAATCGTCGGCATTTTGAAGTTTGAATTTCAGAAACCCAATATTTCACTGTTTCAGAAGTTGAAATTGGAGTTGACAGGGTTTATACTGGCACTTAGTGATAACAGGGTTTATACTGGCACTTACAGGGTTTATTCTGGCACTTAGTGATAACTTTATGATAACTCAGTATAGCCTACCGGTAGATGCTTCAGGTGTACAGTTATAGAAAGTAATACCGGTACCAGTTCCAAAAGTGTAAAAAAGAATATAAATTGTGAAAGTAATATCCTATGTATCGGCCATTTGGTCAACAGACAACAGGTTGATACTAATGAACAACAGGTAGATATTAATAAACATTTAAAATTTATACTGGTAAATACCTACGGTACCATAAATCATATATGGTAGGTATCGGTAGGTAAAAATTATAAATTAGAAAGCAGTTAATGAAAAATTACTCACATCATTCCCATTAAATCAATTTCGATCAGGATTGTCAGCAGGTTGAAATGAGAGTAAGATCCAATCCAATTAAAATTCAAAATTGTTGGTTGAAATGTTAATAAAAAAAAGGCAGTGGCTATTTTGGGTCAAAGTGACTTGGCGCACGGAACGTGCGTGGTTAAATAAACAAAGATTCGGGTGACGTCACTCGTTTTCGGAAATTTTTACTTTGAATATTACAGTTATAGGTTTGGGTTAGGGTTTAGGTTAGGGTTTAGGTTAGGCTTAGGGTTAGGGCTAGGATTAGGGTTAAGGTTAGGGTTAGGGCTTAGGGTTAGTTTTTTTGGCTTTATTACAAAATGTCTGCTCGCACGGAGCGTGCGCCAAGCCTTTTCCATTTTGGGTTACCAGTGATCTCGTCACACGGTGATTTCATCACAGTGATTTCGCTACAAAGTGTGTGTTAGGGCAAGACAGCTCTGGCGATGGTGGAATAGTTCATTAACTGCTGTTCTTAGTCATTAACTCAATGCCTTAATTTTAATGCAATGGTAGTACAAGACAGTTAGCAGATAGACCTATTCTGTCTTTTCTGTGTTCAAAATGCCGTCTGTCATGTAATCACTTTGTGACAAAATCACTGGCAACCCTATTTTGCCTCTGGAGGCAAAATAGCCCCATGTTATTTTGCCATTTGGAGGCAGAATAGTCCTAACGGCAACCAAACATAAATCTGCTTCCAGTTTACTCATTTTTTACACTATGCCATTGTTTTACAATAACAATCTAGACACTACTGACTAGCGTTTGAAAACACTGCCTAAACATAAAAGTCCTTTAAGAGAAAACTTTGCAAATCACAGTATCTGTCACCTTTTCTACAGACCATGAGACCAGTAAATCAAGAGGATCAAAATTATGGGAAGAAATTAACGACATTGACAAAAACTTAAGTTGGTATGCCTTTAAAAAACGGTACAAAAAATTTTTAGTTGGCACTTATAAGTCTAATGACTAAGGAAAGAACTGAGCATGACTGGCCAATTTCACCAGTCATGTGGATTTAATTAATCCATGCAGAATTTGATTAATCCATGCAGAGGAATTATCATTCATGTGGCAGAGATAGAGATGGTGCCTCTGCATGATTGATTAAATGTTGACAGTGCCATTGCAATAAAATGTTCTAACAAAATCGGTTGATCGAAACTGAACTAATGCATTTGCCTTGATAACTACTCTTTACAATTTAACTCTTGTACTTCTAAAATTTACTTGTGCTATGATATATTGTGTTCTTCCTACTGTGACTATATTGCTGTCATCAGTATAATATTTTGGTTGCTCATTGGTCAATTGCTTGTGAACCTGTAATTGTTTAATCCCACCAACACTATCCCCAACTATAAATTAAAATAATTTGACAAGAACTGTGCTTTGAAATTTGCTGCTCTTCTGCTTTGTTTATCATTATTGTTTTTTCATACTGAGCTTATATTTCCTTGCTAGTGGACGGGCAAACGTCACCTAACTAAAAGTAGCAATTTCTTCGAGTTTCAGTTGATTTAAATTCTATTGCTGCTTAGTTAGGACCTAACAAGCAGTGATAGTTGTCAAAAGTGTCTTATCTGAGGACAAAGCAACGCAACGCCGACGATGGCGCGAATGGAGCCAAATGGCCTTTGATACTGTACTGCAGCTTTGAAGCTTTTTTTGCGCAGAGCAGCCTTGTCAGGAGCATCTAGACTAGAAAACCTCCGGGTTCATCGGTGCTTCCTGGCCTGATTGTGTTTTTGAATCTGTGCCCATTTGTGTGTCTTGCTTAAGCTTTTCAACTTTCAGGCAAATAAACTTATGTTATGTTATGTTATGTATATCAAATTTGACATTCGTAGAGCTGTTGAAGTGAAAATAAATGCTATGCTAGCTTCATTACTGTAATTGATTTTTGATTAAGATCTGAGATAAGGCTTTAATGTTTTCAATCAAATCAAGTAAAACCGTCGTGCAATTAGCACCAAAGATTTGTTTTATTGTTCTTAGAAAAACTATCTTTGCAAGTGATTGTATTTTTTAAGCCCTTTTATTGAACCTCACCTTATATTTATTTATTTCACGTCGAAGATGTAAGGAAGGCGCAAAAAACACATTGAGTGTTATAGCATATGAGACGCGAAAACATTAAAATGCAAACGATATAAAAAGTACTTAAGTAACACGACTACATGCATGCACCACCTTGCAAATAAAAGTGAAATTAATGTTATATAATGAAAAAGTTTTCAAAAAAATGCTTACCAGTAGGCTTACAATACAATTTTGAATTCAAAATACTCAATTTATGTATTTAAAATTGTCATGAAATTTTGGTCATAAATAATCACGGTTTCTGGAAAATGAGAAAAAATTACGGTACTGGCACGAGTATTTACAATTAACATCAATTTATACAAGTAAAAACACATTATATACATTATGTACACAATTGCTTAACATGAAGCAACGAGTTATGTTACACTTACGATTAGCTTATCATAAAAATTCAGCTATTGATGTATAAGTAGGATTATAAATTTGTTTTTACAGTTTTATTTTATTTTGAACTAAGTATGGTTGAATGTTTTAAGGAAAGATTGAACGTTTTTACTCTTTTTGGCATTCGTTGGTAACTGATTCCATACCTTAGGGGTCCACGACTTTTTGGCGCGGCCCTTTTCGGCGCCAATATTCTGTGCTTTTTAACACTAAGCCAAAGCCCTAACCCAAACCCTAAATAAGTGAACTGTCAAAGAGCACTGAATTGGCGCCGAAATGATCTGTGCAGAAAACGTACGGCAAGGAAAAAGGTGGCGCCAAAATGGTTGCGCCGAAATGGTCGCACCGAAAAGACGTGATCCCATACCCTAGGGCCCCAAAATTTCATGGATTGTTTACTTACTGTAAAGATGCAAGAGACGGGAATAATTTTTGAATTGCATCTTGTTACCACATTTTTACTCTTAGCTGTGAATAAAAAGTTATGAAATATCTTTGGTAGAGAATTTTGCGGTAATTATACTTAAATAAAGCACTATTTTTTATCAAACATTGATCTAAAGTAAGAAATTTAGAGTTATTAGAGGTTACTAAGGCTTTATGTGTTTTCGTTGTTTTTTTGGAGGGGATGTGACGATCAAACATAATATTGAATTTGTTACAGACTTTTTGAATTTTGTTTGTAGTGACTTTGTTACCATGAAACCAAGTGGTTAAACAATAGTTAATGTGGCTATATATCGTGGAATAATATAGAATGTGTAAATGTTTATTAGTTAAATACGATCGAATTTTTCTTATGATTCCATAACTAGTTCGAATTTTACCCAAAATTTTTTGCATATGTGTTTTCCAGAAAAGATTTTTATTATAGGTTATACCTTCGAAAGTAATTTCAGAAACTCTTTCTGTTTTTTTCCCATGGATGCTTAATGACAAGTTAAAGGATAGAGGTTTTGAACGTAGTGTTCGGAACAGAATGTATTTAGTTTTTGTGAAGTTTATAGACAGTTCATAAAGTTTTTAAATGTTTGCGCCAAACCAACTGTAAATGCTATGTAGCTCTTTGTTTGCGCGTTGATACATTGTAGTTAGGTTGGAGTTTGATATAAATACACTTGTGTCATCGGCTAACATTATTGCAGAAGAATGATTTAAACACTTAGGAAAATCGTTAACGTACAATGAAAATAATAAGGGGCCAAGAATTGATCCCTGGGGAACACCTTTTGTTATTGTGTGAATATTAGTTGAAAATATATCATTTATCTGTACTTGTTGTTTTCTGGAGTTTAGATAACTTTTAAACCATTGTAGGGGTATGCCTCTGACTCCATAATGATAGAGTTTTGAGATAAGAATAGAATGATAGTCAAGAAAGATTCCCAGTGTTTTTTGTTTTGAATTAAAAGAAGGTGTTATTTTGCTTGTTAGTAGAGTACATGCATGGCTAGTGGAATGTGACTTTCTAAAACCGAATTGTGGAATTCATTCTGTTGCAATAGAAATAAAAACGCTTGTGAACAATTTTTTCTAAGATTTTTGAAAATACAGTTATTGGACTTATTGGAAGTATGGTTATTGGAAGTATGCTTATTGGACGATAATTTTCAACTAGTTTGGGATTTCCTTTTTTGAAGATGGGTATGACTTTAGCTTTTTTGAAGTAGGAAACAAAAGTACCTGTTGAAAGAGATAAATTAAAAATGTTAGTCAAAATTACAATAACATTAATCGGTAATGATTTTAACAAAATAGCCGGAATCTCATCTGTACCGGCACTTGACTTAGTCTGAAGGCTAGAAATAATTTTTTTTATTTCCTGTGGGGTAGTTGGGTAAAGATAAAAGGCGTTAGATAAATTTGGGCCAAGAAAACTTAAGGATTGAAGTTAATGCTTGGAATCTTTTTAACAAGGTTTTCTGCTACAGTTGAAAAATAGTTATTGAAGTGATTGGCAATTTCATCAGGTTCAGTCAAATCTTTTCCTTCAGCTGAGGTAATTTTGCAGCCTGACTGTTTTTGCTCTTTGCCAAGCAGCAAGTTTATGCTATGCCATGTTTTTTTGATGTTGTTTTTATGTTTCGTAAATAAATTTTTGAAGTAATTTTGTTTCTCAATTGCTACTTGACGAAAATACGTATGACATGCAACATTATATTTTTGGTGGTTAGCTGGCAATTTATTTTTAATGTATTTTTTATACATTGTCTTTTTTAAGCAATTTAGCGATTAGAAAAATTTTTGTTTACCTTTTTTTTAGTGGGAAATGTGAATTGAACAAAGTAGAATATTGTTGCATAAATGAATCCATTGCATTATCAGCACTTGTATGATGTAGTATATCGGATGGGTCAATATCACTTAGAGCTTCATCAAATAGGGTACAATTTCATTTAGAAAAATTGCGTGTGTAAAGCAAAGCTGTTTTGATACTAGTAATTTTAGTGCTTTGAATAACTAGTAAATGGTCAGTGATCTTATGAGTGATAATAGCACTAATATTTTTATCGTGAATGTTAGTCCAAATATGATCAATGTATGTACTTGAACTTTGAGTAATTCTTGTTGGTTTATATATGATACGATAAAAAGAATGGTCATACATAATATCCACAAAGTCATTTGTGAAGATATGAGAATCTTGCAATAAATTGTTATTTAGATCTCCCATGATATATGCTTTGTTTTTGGATACATTTAGAGTACTTAATGCATTTTTTTATTGAACTTTGAATTGATTGTGGTGCGCAGTATATTGTGCCACATGAGATTTTATCCTTACCAAACTGGATATCAATGAAAAGGGATTTGAAAATCCCTTCATTGATATGAGTCAAAGTCATTTCTTAACAAATAGTTAATCGTTTTTTTGATGTATAATGCCACTCCTTCACCAGTGAGGTTTGGGCGAAAATTGGAGATATAGTCATAGTTCTGCAAATTTTTAAATTGTCCTAAACTTGATTTTTCCAATGTTTTGTTGATTGCTAAAATTTTAAAGATTGTATCCACGATTCAAATAAGTTGTGATGTTTTTAGTTGACAATAGAGCGAACGTTTAAACAGGCACTTGTAAAGTTTGTGGAATTACTTTGATTATTTTGAAAACAAAATTTGTGAGCAAAATCACTGTCAATATAGTGACACGAAGAGTTACTAGCCAAGCAGTTATCAACATCGGTCAAATGAATATTATTTACATTATCATAAAATGCATTCAACCATTTAGAGCTAATTTGAGACCTTTTAGAGCAATTAAACAACCTAATGAAATCGTCATCATTGATATCTTAAAAAGGAAAAAAAAGTTAAGCAAGAGAAGATTAAGGAATGTATTTATTCCGACAATTTACTAATTACTTATACGTTAAAGCAATAGTGACAAACTTTGGAAGCATTAGTTGCCTTTAATCAAGTCTAAGTCCTTCTCATTGCTGATTATTATAGCTTCATTATCTTCGGAAAGTCTCACATTAATCCTGCTGTTGTTGGTCCAGACATATTTGGCTTTGGCTCTTTGTTTCGCTTTCCAAAGCAAATTTTTTCGAGTGCGAGTGAGGTTTTTGTTTACATAAATTTCCGTGGTTCCTTCTACAAAAAATGTTTCAAATTGGCTTCGCAGAGAAGTTTCTCGATTGGAATACAAACTATTGCCGACGTCGCGGCTCAGAAATTGTACAATAATTGGAGGCGAAGATGCAATTTGTCGTTTTTTACTTTCAGTATTATCCCTGTGAGGTCGTTGAGAAACAGGAAGACGGTGGGTTGTAGAAATTTGATCTTTAGATAGATTAATATTCATTAATTTAGCCACTTCTTGCACAATTTTATTTGTATTTTCACCAGTTTTTGAGGATATTCCAGCTATCTCTAGATTTTGTCTCCTATCGTATTGTTCATTCTCATCACTCTTTCCTTCTCCTTTTGCTTCTCGAATTTCCAGATTAGTTGATTGCATTTGAAGTTTTTCTATGTCTCCTGCTTGTTTTTTGTTAATTTTTTGCAATTTTTCATAATTAATTTTAAGGTCTTCGTACTTAGCGCAGATAAACTCTTGGCTAGTCTTAACTTCTCGCAACTCAAGCTTTAAGAGCGTTCAATTTTCTTGGTGCCTTAATTCCCAAGCTTTCATGGATTCCGCAACCATTTTTTTTGACTAAATCTTGATCGTCCAGTGTGATATTACCAAAACTAATTGCAGCATCCGTAGTTTTTTTTCCATCTTGAAGAAGATTGTGACGTAATAAGCAGAATGGCGGCTTCACACTTTCAAAAAATTGGATTGCTTTTAAAATTCAAAAAGTCATAATAACAGGCATGTTTTTTTTTCAAAATTTCGGCCATTATAATTCATCTAACCAAGCTGTTTTTTGGAAATCAAGCAGGAAAAACTACATCTTTTCAGGTAGATCAATTGAAATTCACATGTTTAATGGCTCTAGCTTTTGAGAATTACATAAAACTAATTTAAGAGAGGATTTAAAAATTTTATGACAATGCATGGCCATTGGTTCAGAAAAAATTTGGGTTCATTCAAAACTGCATCGGACAAATTTTTAGTTTATTGTTTAACTAAACAGGTTCCAGAAAAGATATTTTAATCTTGGGAACTTGCATCATTACACTTCATGCTACCACAAAGCAGATTGAAAAATGTTTAAGTATGAAGGAATGGGAGGACTCGGAAGCAGAACAATGTATTTTTACAAAAATACCTTAATTCTGTGTTACCTAATTACATTTTGTCATATTTGACAGCATTTTTGAATTTCTTAGCTCGGAAACCATATAAATTGACACTTTGTTAAGCCAAATCCGCCAAGAAATGAGGGTTCAACCACTTGCATTTGTTTGCAAGTGTGTGCACTAGTGGCAATTATGCAAAATTTGAACAATCGATTCCTCAAAAACTAAAAGTGACAAAGTAAAATCCAATTGCATTGTGATTCATATCACATAAACTCCAAAATATCAACAAAAAAAAAATGTAAAATTTCAGCGATTTAAATTTCCATCTAAATTTGATCAATTATAACCGAATATTCGATAGTTTTTATAACATCACAGAGAAAACATTCAATAAAACAACTTTTGAGACATATTTTGCAGATATGTTTTGTATGATGAGTTATCGACGTTACATGATCAATGTACCAACATTGCCAACCACAAACTAACTCGCTAATTTGGCAACTTGATAATTTAACTACTTTGCTAATCAGACATCATTCGCTGTAACAAATCATGTCCGATTAACAAGAGTTGATTGTGTCTGCTTTTTGAAACAAATGATCAAATTAGATTGCTTATTTCGAGCCATTTTTTGAAGTTCTTACAAAGTAGTTAGTTTTTTTAAAAAGTGGCTAGCATTATGTCATGTAACACCCATAAAGAGAATAAGTAAACAAAGAGGTAGCGCTCATTTGCTATTTTTTAAATTATCATTAGGGTTTGGGTTAGGGTTTAACGTTATTGTTAGAGTTGGGTGAGGTTAGGGTTAGGGCAGGATAGCGATTTTCTTCTTGCATAGCATAACAGCAACCTCTGCCTTTTTCAACAATTTAGCCCCCCTCCCTAGATGAATGTTTTAAGAACATGCTTTAAATCATTTTTTTGTCTATTTTGGTGCAAAAAACGTCTCGGAAGAACTAAAAATATGTTCTTTTCTGTATTCTACATTTAGGTCAACAGGCCAATGGGGAAGGCTGTATCCCTCCAGCTATGCTACTGACCAGTGCTGTATTTTTCAGATGGCTCCCAGGGCGTTGATTGCTACGAAGATTGTCAAAAAAAGGACAAAACGATTTAAGAGGCATCACTCAGATAGATACAAGAGGGTAAAGGTGAGTTAATATCAAGTTTGAGTTTTGCTACAAAATATAATTTATGGCTTGATAATACCATGCTCATTTTTGTCATTTATGATTGATTTCCTTGATTTGTGATGCTTTCATAGACCTGTACTAACTGGTAGTGGTTTTTAGATTAGGTTAAACTCATACCTTAAAGGCGGGCTATAATGGCATTTGGAAAATATTTCAAAAATAGAGTTAATTTATTTTGAACCCAGCAGCATAAGCATGACTCTAAGAACTCATTCGCTTTCGAAAAATCGCAAATTTAATGTTCCATTGTCTTGGTGATTATGACGACAATGAGCCTCTACTTTTTTGGTGGGTGTTCAGTTTGGCTGGGTTTTGACATAAGAGCGAGAAAGTGTCAAGAAAAAAAGCGAATATAGAAGCAGAAAACAGCTTGCGCGATCGGTCATATTGCTGGCGAGTACTATCTGATCAAGTATGCGTAAACAATATCGGTTTCGCGAATGTAGGCAATACTGATATAGAGTTTTTGGGGTGGCAAACGATAGGCCTGTATCGGCGGCTTATGCTTACCAGTACTGTCCACCTAATATCGTATAGCCTACTGATACAGTAGTTTCACTCCCATTGATTCCATTGTCCACGAGTTTTGATTGGTTGCCGCCACTCATTGTAAAGTGAACACCTAAACTTTTCAACACTAGAGACGCTACAGTATTTACAAATGTTATATTTTGTTTTTCGTTAGGTTACCTTCATCGCTAGCTTTTGCTTCGTTGGTTTTGAACAAAATAAACTACAAACCTGAAAGTGGTGTATCGGCACGAAGCATACTCGACGTAGTCAAGATTTCAGTATGACGTCACAACAATCTGACAAATACGCTAATATCTAGCGATTTCAGTGCTGTTATTGAAGTAGATTGATGCAAGTCATTTTGTTGCGGCTGAAAGTTTTGCAATGAGTCGAAGTAATCGAGAGTCGAGACGTTATTGCGACATCACAATTCATCGAGAGTTTCTTTACAGTATAATAGTGCTTACTTTTAAAAAGCTTTTTAGTGCTCGTATTGAATAGACAAAACAACAAACCTGAAAATGATAGATCAGTTTGAAGTAGCAGTCGCGACAGCACTATGACGTCACAATAAAGTGACAAATATGCTTATTTCAAAAGATTCTGATGTAATTATCTATTCTAATTTTCATCAATGCATTGACAGTTTTTTTTAATTTGTATTAATGCATGCCAGAAGTTTTATTTCTCGTATTGAATAAAAGAAACAGCAAAACTTGAAAATGGTAAATCGGTTCAAAGTATTCGTGACTGTATTATGACATCATATTGAATGATTATATAGTTAAATATCAAAAACTGGTGTAAGTCACAATTGTAATAAGCAATGTGTTTACCTCATTATGATTTCATAGTAGTCTCCTGACTACTTCAAACCAATTTAGCACCTTAAGTTTTGTTACTTAAGTTTTTCAATACAAGCACTGAAATGCTGTTCAACAGCAAGCATTAATACAAATTTTGGAAAAATGCTAATTCATTATGACATCATAACAACATCCCGACCACTTCGGTTGCTGGTGCAAAACTTTGAGATGCAACAATAGAATATCTTAACATGATTTATGATGAAAAATTGTTCTAACATCCCTTAAAACCAGAAATTCGTTAAAATACATTGTGATGTCACAATAGAGTCCCGATTACTTGCAGTCAATTTTGGACTTTCAGTTTTGTTAATTAATTTCGTGAATGCCATCACAATTAAATTATTCAACTGTGCATCAATGCTTTACAAATTTACTTAAGCAGTAAATTTATTATGACATCACAAAAACATCTTGGGAGAGGAGACGCCACTTCGACTTGACACATGAAACTTTCAATCGTGTCAAAGACATTGATGAAATTCATGATCAATAACTTTGTTTAGAGTCATCTAAATATGAATTTTTGTCACTTCATTATGATGTCATAATACAGTCACGACTACTTCCAATCGATTTACCATTTTCAAGTTTGTAATTTTATTTATTCAATGCAAGCACTAAAACGCTGTTCAGTGGCAAGCATTGATACAAAATAAAAACACTGTAACAACATTGTGATGTCACAACAGCATCTCGATCATGTCGACTTGGTGAAATATTGTCAGCTGCTTCGAAAAGACCTTGCATCATTCTACAATCAGTAATCGCGCTGAAATCTCTTAAAATCAGCGTATTTGTTAAGTTATTATGACGTCATAATAGCATCGCGACTACTTTGAGCGTGCCTTGATATGATACACAACTTTCACGTTTGTAGTTTATGTCATTTCGTATCGACAAAGCAAAAACTAGCAACGAAGGTAACCTAACGAAAAACAAAATATAACATTCGAAAATACTTTAGCGACTTAAGTGTTGAAAAGTTTAGGTGTTCACTTTGCATTGGCGGCCTGGAAAAAAATGGAAAAATGGCCAGGAAAAAAAAATAAAGGCGCCCATCAGTTAAAAGTCATGGACGAAAAATTGGCAGAGTGAAACTACTGTATCAGTAGGCTAGACGATATTAGGTAGACAGTACTGGTAAGCATAAGCCGCCGATATACAGGCCTATCGTTTGCCACCCCAAAAACTCTATACCAGTATTGCCTGCATTCGCGAAAGCGATGTTGTTTGACACTTAAGTCACACTTAAGTCGCGTACTTGATCTGATAGTACTCACCAGCAATATGACCGATTGCGCAAGCTGTTTTCTGCTTCTATATTCGCTTTTTTTCTGGACACTTTCTTGCTCTTATGGCAAAACCCAGCCAAACTGAACACCCACCAAAAAAGTAGAGGCTCATTGTCGTCAAAATCACCAAGACAATGGAACATTAAATTTGCGATTTTTCGAAAGCGAATGAGTTCTTAGAGTCATGCTTATGCTGCTGGGTTCAAAACAAATTAACGCTATTTTTGAAATATTTTCCAAATGCCATTACAGGTCTCCTTTATCTGAAACCCTTCCTGTGATACTGCAGTGCATGCAAGTCTGACTCCATTCTCTTCTAATCCAGCTTGTTGATGAACATGTACATTTTGTATGCAAAAGCATTCACCTAGCTAGATTCTATGATAAATGAAATGGCTTTATGCTAATGTAGTTCAACATCTTACATCTCAATTATCGAGGAAATATAGTATGTTTATGGAAGCGTATGTTTTCACCGTGTGTGCAAACAATGCAAAGTGGCTACATGACGGTACAACTCTGGTTTAAGATGCCACTGGGGTCATTCCATAAAATACTGGCAAAATTTTGAAATTTTGGTAACCCACCCACTTAAAATTTTTTTGTTTTTGATTATGTTGTAGTAGTAGGTGAGAAATAAAGATTAGCCATAGACAAATTATTGCCAATACTGACACGCAACTAATCATTATCATAATCACTTTATTTACATTATTTACAAGAATTACGCTGAACGTTTTCGGCAAAGCACTATGCCCTTGTCAAGGCATCTAAACACATATAATAAACTACTAGTTTTCACATAGAATAAAATCAAAATTAATTAACGCTTTCGCTGACTTTTGCTGTCGTTAAAAAGTTCAAATTGAAACCAACTAATTATGTCAACACATGCGGTCAGGCAAATGAAACAGTGTAGTTAAACGTTGGACAAACGGGCGAAAAAGTTTCCTAAAGTTGTCATAATGAATATTTAAGCAGCTGTTGTGGGTAATTTTCAAATTACTGTCCAGCCAAACTGACGAGTGTACGATCAAACACTATCGAATCAATCAAAATATTTTTAACAAGAACAAAGAACCATTTCTGTAGAGTTGGGTGTTGAGTTTGTATTTTTTAATTGACAGTGCTTCATGAATTTTGGTGTCGTAGTCCGAACTACATTAACGCACCACAATTAAGGCACCACAGTTACAAGACAAAGAAAATGTGAACGAAAAAAACCTATTTTTCAGTGTACCGCACGTTGGCAAATCCTCACAGCTTTTCACAAAACAACTATCTAAGTTAATAGCTAATTTGACTTCAATAAAACTTATACCTACGTATAAAACGTTCAAAGTTAGCAATTATTTCAATTTAAAATCACGTACTCCTACGCCCCTAGTGTTCAATGTTGTCTATCGTTTTTCATGTCCACGTGAGGCGGATCTGACTTACATTGGTAAGTCAGCCAGGCACTTGGTAACTAGAGCAAAGGAACACTGGTCATTAAACAGCATAACTAGAAAAAGTGCTATTAAAGAGCATATTTTAGACTGCAATAATTGTGTCAAATCTGATGATATTTTAAAACCGTTTTCAATTTTACGTAGGTGTAGTTTGGACTACGACACCAAAATTCATGAAGCACTGTTAATTAAAAAATACAAACCCAAACTCAACACCCAACTCTACGGAAATGGTTCTTCGTTCTTGTTAAAAATATTTTGATTGATTCGATAGTGTTTGATCGTACACTCGTCAGTTTGGCTGGACAGTAATTTGAAAATTACCCACAACAGCTGCTTAAATATTCATTATGACAACTTTAGGAAACTTTTTCGCCCGTTTGTCCAACGTTTAACTACACTGTTTCATTTGCCGGACCGCATGTGTTGACATAATTAGTTGGTTTCAATTCGAACTTTTTAACGACAGCAAAAGTCAGCAAAAGCGTTAATTAATTTTGATTTTATTCTATGTGAAAACTAGTAGTTTATTATATGTGTTTAGATGCTTTGACAAGGGCATAGTGCTTTGCCGAAAACGTTCAGCGTAATTCTTGTAAATAATGTAAATAAAGTGATTATGATAATGATTAGTTGCATGTCAGTATTGGCAATAATTTGTCTATGGTTAGTCAAGACAACCTCTCTTCCCAAGCTATATTATCGTTTGAGCAACAACAGAGGGATTGCAGTTGCACAGTTGAGAAATCTTGAAAAGTTAGGCTTGAAGACTGTGAAATTAAATTTTGACGAAAAATATTTTGAAACATGCATAGACTTACAAATCTTTCTCAAATTCTTGAAATTCAAACCCCCAAAACTAAAAGTATACTGGAATACAAACGACCTAAATCAAATTATTGTGAACAAACAGCTAAAACTCGTGAAAAACAAACAACGAAAAGCAAAAAAAGAATTTGAATCAGTCAAGACAGCGATTTTTCAAAAATTAAGTTTTTTAGAGAAAACTTGCCTGATCCGGTGATTGACAAAACAGTTTGAGGATTCGGCCAAAGAAATCTTAAAAACTCATCAAAAGAAATTGTTTAATCTTGGGGTTAACCAACGGAGAAAATGTCCAGCCTGCATCGTAAACCTCAGCAACAGAAAATTATAGATGGCGGAAGAAGAAGCTTTAAGATTTGGCCTGCAACATCACATAATGCCTAAGAAAATTTGTGAGGACAGGGTAAAATGCAGCATCAAAAAGCTGGTCTACACATTAGAAACTCGATACAAAGCAAAAATAGAAGATGAGACGAAAGACCAAATTAAATTTTACTTTCGGAAGTTTATGAATGAAGCCAAAATTGTATGCGGAAATAGGTCAAATCAGGCGTTGCATCGATCGTTGAAATCTCTCGCTGAAGATGAAAGCATCAAGGTCTGTAAATTTGATAAAGGCAGGGGTGTAGTGATTTTAAATTCTAATGACTATTATTCAAAACTCGACTCAATAATTTCAGACTCGACAAAATTTACTGAAATACCCGAGACCGCTAAAACCCACCCAATTATTACCCGACAACAACTGGTTCGAAAATTAATCAAGGAATATCTGAAGTCCTATGACGACAAATTGGTTGACAGTCTTCTCCCCTCCGGCTCAGTCCCAGGAAAACTATATGGAGCTGTAAAAGTGCACAAGAAAGACAACCCTGCGCGACCTATTGTATCTATGATTGGCGCTCCTGAATATAATCTAGCCAAATTTCTGGACTCCATAATAAAGCCTTATATACCTGGAACGTTCATGATCGATTTGTCTAATGATCTGATTGACAAACTGCAACAATTCAACTTCAATCAGAAACACCACCTCGTTAGTTTTGACGTAGCATCATTATTTACTAACGTTCCTCTCCGCGAAACGATTGACATTATAACACAAAAAATATATTTGGACAAAACTTGCGCGCCGCCAATTAGGAAAGAATATTTCACAGAACTATTGAGTATTGCTACTCAGGGCATGTTTTTGTACAAAAACAAATTATACCAACTCATTGACGGAGTTGCAATGGGATCACCACTCGGTCCCACACTTGCTAACTTCTTTTTGGCTACAGTAGAAATGAAACTTCTGACCCAAAACTTGGACTGCTCACCAAAACTTTATTTGAGATATGTGGACGACATTTTTGCCATATTCGAAGAAGAAAAGTCCAGCTCTAAGTTTTTAGAGGTGTTAAATCATCAACACAAAAACTTGGAATTTACGATGGAAAAGTCAATTGGCGCATTTCCATTCTTGGACGTGCAAAGCAATATTAATGAAAATATTCTCGAAACTCGAATTTGGAGGAAACCTACACACACTGGTGTCCTACTTAACTTTAGTGCAACGTGTCCTGAACAGTGGAAAACTGGTCTTATAATATGTCTATTAAAAAGAACAAAAACAATTTGTTCCACAGACAGTATTTTTTGGACAGAAGTTAAGAATTTACGACATATGTTCCGCGCTAATGGCTACCGAAATTGGTTTTTTGATAAATGTGTCGAAAAGTTTTTAAAAATTAAGGCACCACAGTTACAAGACAAAGAAAATGTAAACGAAAAAAACCTATTTTTCAGTGTACCGCTCGTTGGCAAATCCTCACAGCTTTTCACAAAACAACTATCTAAGTTAATAGCTAATTTGACTTCAATAAAACTTATACCTACGTATAAAACGTTCAAAGTTGGCAATTATTTCAATTTAAAATCACGTACTCCTACGCCCCTAGTGTCCAATGTTGTCTATCGTTTTTCATGTCCGCGTGAGGCGGATCTGACTTACATTGGTAAGTCAGCCAGGCACTTGGTAAGTAGAGCAAAGGAACACTGGTCATTAAACAGCATAACTAGAAAAAGTGCTAATAAAGAGCATATTTTAGACTGCAATAATTGTGTCAAATCTGATGATATTTTAAAACCGTTTTCAATTTTACGTAGGTGTAGTTTGGACTACGACACCAAAATTCATGAAGCACTGTCAATTAAAAAATACAAACTCAACACCCAACTCTACAGAAATGGTTCTTTGTTCTTGTCAAAAATATTTTGATTGATTCGATAGTGTTTGATCGTACACTCGTCAGTTTGGCTGGACAGTAATTTGAAAATTACCCACAACAGCTGCTTAAATATTCATTATGACAACTTTAGGAAACTTTTTCGCCCGTTTGTTCAACGTTTAACTACACTGTTTCATTTGCCGGACCGCATGTGTTGACATAATTAGTTGGTTTCAATTCGAACTTTTTAACGACAGCAAAAGTCAGCAAAAGCGTTAATTAATTTTGATTTTATTCTATGTGAAAACTAGTAGTTTATTATATGTGTTTAGATGCTTTGACAAGGGCATAGTGCTTTGCCGAAAACGTTCAGCGTAATTCTTGTAAATAATGTAAATAAAGTGATTATGATAATGATTAGTTGCGTGTCAGTTTTGGCAATAATTTGTCTATGGTTAGTCAAGACAACCTCTCTTCCCAAGCTAAATAAAGATTAGTGTTAGTTTCTTTTAAATCCATCAAGTGGTTTACAAGATATCAGCATTAACATTTTTGCCACTAGAGGCGCTAATTTTCATTACAAAAACTAAAAAAGTGTTAAAAATCATTATTTCTTGTGCCACGTTGACAAACAAAATAAGCATTCTTATGGTTTTGAGGTCAAGGAATTTATATTTTCACTCATAATGGTGAAAAAACAAAGAAAATCCCTTCTAATTAATGACTGAAGTTATTGGGGGTCTTCCACTTTGATGCCTCATATCAAAAACCTGCAAAAAAAAATTTTCCCTTAACCAATGTCAAAAGACTACAATAAGCTAACTGTTTTATGAGGATGAATAAAAATAAAGGTGTTTTGTTGCATATAGACTAGGCTGATTCAAAAAATGCAAAAAAAAAATTAAATTTTATATGGGGCACCTTCTAATTTGGTTTCAATAAATAAAAAACATCTTTGTAAAAGTTTCATGACAGTTGGGACAATTTTTGAGGTTGTTACCTCCATTCTAAGTTTTTAGCATATATCATTTATGGTTTCTAGCATACATGAATTAAAAACACATGCTAATCTTATGGTTACCTTATTATTTGTATTGCAGACCATCAGAAAACATGGTATAAAATTGACAACACCTGTTGTTTTGCCCTTATTGTGATATTTCGGATAGCCTATAATACAAAAATCTTTAGTATTGCGCCTCCCATTGAGCTCAATCAGCACATGTCAAGTCTTTTACAAAATTCACATTAAATTGTTCAGTATGTACAGTGCAATGTTCAATTGTTCATGCCAAGTCAACTGTCTAGATTATTACTGCATCAATGTGGTTTTGTTGCGCATGAAAAATTCAGATTTTCGGTAAATTATTTTTGCCATCCACCTGACATGATAAAGTCCTGCAGGACTTTTGAATGATATTCCTTTTGTTGGAGTACCTCTCAAGAAGATGATGGTCAGCTCTAGAAGTTCGCAGTAATGATTTCAAGGTTGATATTTGTCAAGTTGGTCTTGTGTATTGCCTGTTGACTGCAACTGCACTTAAAATCTGTTCATCAGATAATGGAGTCTGATACTTTGTTTTATCAATGAAAGGCCATTGCTTTTGAAATCTCTGAAAGATGACAATGCCAGGACTTGTAGAAGGTCCTAACAAATGACTTGTTACTGCAGCCAACACTGTCTTCAGAACGTGGTGTCGGCAGGCAAACCACAGCAGTTCTTTCCCCATTTTTTGTTCAAGAAAAACACATGCACCATTCAGCCTGCCTGTGTTTACTGCTGTTGTGTCAAATGACATTGTCACTCACTCCCCAAGATAATGCAGCTTCCTGAACAGCTGGAGCTGTTGCTTCTCCACTCCCTGATGGCAGCTTTGGTACGGCTAGAAGCTGATTAACTCCATCTCCTGAAACCAGAATAGAAAGACTGTCTACAATTTTGTTTCCTGTGATATCTGGGAGCATCTTGCCATCCCAATGAGGTAGTAAGTGGAACGTTTGACTGAAAGTTGATTTTCAGCCCTTCTGCAATAGCTTTTCGATGTTTCATTCGTTTGCGTCGAATAGTGGAATAGCTGAGTTTGAAATTTTCTGGATGATGGCCAAGATTTTGCAAAAGACGAGTTATTACAACAGCTGCTTCACGATTGCTTAACTAGGCCACATCAAGACTGGCCGCAAATTTGTCATTAATTGTATTTTCTTGCTTTCATTTCCTTAATGGCTTTGATGCTGAAGGAAGTGTTTGTGATGTTGATGAATGTGGCTGTGATGTTGAAGTATTGCTGGCACAAACATTTTTAAGTACTGGTACTTCACCATCTATCTACTATGGCTGGTACTGCTGCGTCATGTGATGATGATGATTCAAGATATATTTGTTGTTCTCTACATATTTTTTCTTCTACTTAAGCCTTTCTTCGCTCAAAAGATTTTTGTCTCTTTTGACTTCTGGCCTGTTGTGTGTGTTTTGCTACCATTTTATTTGCTACATGGGTCATTCCATTATAATTCAACAAATGGTGAACACCCCTACCTTTTGAAATTTGATTATGTTTTGATATTTAGTAATGTTTTCAAAACTAATCTCATATCAGTTGGAATTTTTTTGATATCTTTTTTCGTTTTTGAAATATTGCGATTCAAAAATTTGCATTTTTTCCACTACTGGCGCTTAAGCGTGAAGCAATTTTGGACTTTATATGTTACTCTTCATCAATTTTTTTGACCAAGATGTCCATTTATATGTTTTTGGGGGCAAGGAATTCAAAAATGCAGTCAGATTTGCTGAAATATAAACAGAAAAAAGTTAGGGGTAAAAATCATGTTGCAAGTTCCGAATCTCCGCATCACTTTATGATTTAACATTTTTGATTCTGATTTGTTGAAATGTGTAGTGTGTAGATCTAACTTGCTTGCATTAAAATATCTTTTCTGGAACTTTTTTGTGGAGCTCACTCAAAGGTATTTTGTGAAGATAGCCATGACTGAATTAGGAAAAAGCATTTTAGCATATTATGCACTGGTGTCACAGATTCAAATGTATTTTACACAGAAATTTAACTCATGAATTTTGCCTCTAATTCAAATAACTATAAGATGTGATTGGTAGCCATCAATATCATTTCTCCAATAGTATGCACAAAAATATTAACATTAGTGAGAAATTAACTTTGCCATGATTTTGACATAAAATATTTGCCAAATTATATTATTGCAGTGATGTGCTAAGCAACGCTACATTTTGCTCAAAATGATAACTCAATTTATGTTTAAACAAAAGTATTCACCAACGATGAATACATTGATCTGCTATTTCTGATTTTGTCATTAATTGGTCAACATATTCACTATTCATACTCATTTAATGACTCAAAAAGAAGCAAAAAAAAATACAAATTAGTTCGATCAGTCTTCAGTGTGATGATTGATGTTCTACTCTAGTAGTTTGCAAATAGCTTTGAAGTCAGAATCAGAAAGTTGACTAGTATGTCCACATTAAAATGTTGGTGCAGGAGAATTTATGATTTTCAGAATATTAGAGAAAGGACAGGCCAGTAAAATGTTTTGGTGGTCCATGTGGAGTCTAATTTCATTTTTGCTTCTGACAAAATTTTGTCAAATTGCCTAAACCAATCCATCAATGCCCACCATACAGAACTGCTGCATAATCTTGCATATGTAGTTGAACAGCTTTTTCAGGTTGTTTCAAAAAAGAGTAAGTACCAGATAATTGTGGATCTTCAGCAGTTCGCTTGTAAAAAATTTTGTCAAGTCCATTGGGTATAAACACTAGGAAACTTCTAGTTCCAGGTATGGTGGAAGCCCCATTATATCGCTGTTGCAGTGTTATTCTTGTTGATTCAAGTAGCTGTTCTACAACTTTCAAAATTCAATTTATGGCATGGAAATTTTGCAGTACTCAAATGCTTGTTTTGCAGTTATTATTGGGTTTTCTGTTGTTCGGCATAAGCTTTCGCTAGCAAGTTTTTTTTTTATGGTGCCCCCAAGACCACCACAAGGAGATATGCAATGACTTGTGGCATAGAAGTTCCAAGTCGCATCTGTTATGAAACCGTTACAAATCTAATTTGAAGATAGCTGTAACCCCGTGGGGAACTCAACAGGTCTTCACTCCATATTTCTAAAACTGCCCAATCTGAAGAAGACCACTACTACAATCCGTCGATTAGATAAATATATTAAGGTATGGTGAGTAAAAATAATATGAAGGCAGCTCAAAACAAATGAAGCAAATTTTTACTAAAATCATCCTGGCTGACTTTCAACATTAATGCAACAAAATGTTCAAAATAAATAGTGTGCACTGTTCAACACCAAATTAAAAAATGAGCTCAGTTTCAACTTGTCAAACATGTGAAACACCTGAAACAAGTTATCACGTGATGATGATCACGGAAATGCAACGATGAGAAGTGATTTACGCAAATTGGGACTAAAGGCAAACATGTGGAAAAGAAGCTTGTCAGATATGTCATAGATCAAACAAGAGGCACTTTAAATATGTGATTTCTAGAACACATCCAATCCAAAGTCACGATGATGAAATGCTAAATTTAAAAAGATTTTATAATTTTGTATTGAGAAGCATAGCCATCTGAAAAGGATTGTCGCATGGCATGCAAAAATTGATACAAAAATTTTTGCAATTGATAAATGAAAGCAGTGTCATGATGTAAATCATCAGAGAAGAATGCAAAGGACTTGATATGAAAGTGTTTCTGCTCATTGCTATACTAAAGAACCATGCACAGGATGAATGGTGCATAGCTGTTTGGTCTAGTGCCATACCTGGACAGCATCTTGATTATCATAGAATTTTCAGCAAAATCTGCAACACTATGCATGTATCAAGTGTAGAAGGAAGATTATCCTTAAGGGAAGTCAAATATTTCGATTGACATTTTGAAATGTAGAAATGAGAAGTGAGACGATCAATGTTTGAGAGACAATCACCCAATCTTCTGTTTATCTTCTGTTTAGTTTATTCCTGTCTTCCTTTTTCCAACCAATAATTAGTAAGATCCACTTTCATTTATTTCTTGACCTTAAACATTTTTACACTTGTGGTACTATGCAATTTTACATCATGCTACATTACAGAAAAGTTTATGATGCAATCAAAATGTAATTGTATTTACCACAAATGTAACTGTTAGAACACTATGTTTGAAAGGGATGAATTAATATAGCGTGATAATATAAGAGGCTATCAATTAAATCTTAAAGCCATGAAACTAAAGGTCAAAGTTTCATATGTATAATGTACAAATCTCGGTGATTAACCTAAAAACATATGATAAACAGTAAATTAAATTCAGTTAAGGGGGTTCAAGACAAGAGCACTTGGGACTTTGTTTCACAAAATGAATAATGATTAATATAGTACATATTGCTAACTATTGTGTTCGTATATCACGACACCACACATCAGTACATAATATGCTGAAACGCTCTTAGCCGAATGCAGTCATGGCTATCTTCACAAAATACCTTCGAGTGAGCTCCACAAAAAAGTTCCAGAAAAGATATTTTAATGCAAGCAAGTTAGATCTACACATTTCAACAAATCAGAATCAAAAATGTTAAATCATAAAGTGATGCGGAGATTCGGAACTTGCAACATGATTTTTACCCCTAACTTTTTTCTGTTTATATTTCAGCAAATCTGACTGCATTTTTGAATTCCTTGCCCCCAAAAACATATAAATGGACATCTAGGTAAAAAATTGATAAAGAGTAACATATAAAGTCCAAAATTGCTTCACGCTCTAGCGCCAGTAGTGGAAAAAATGCAAATTTTAGAATCGCAATATTTCAAAAACGAAAAAAGATATCAAAAAAATTCCAACTGATTTGGGGTTTGCTTCAAAAGCACCACAACATAATAAAAAACAAAGAAATTCCAAGAGATAAGGGTTTAATTTTGCATCCAAATTTGTTGAATTATAATGGAATGACCCACATTTCCATTCAAATGATTAATTAAACTATTCATTGTTTATTCTACAGTCATATTTTTTTTTCCTTAATAAGCAAATGATTTTGATAATGCAATAAAGTATAAAAATTGATAACCATTTTGGCATTTTCTCGACTGTATTCGCAAAGTTTTGTTTAATGTAAAATTTTTTTGTTTTTCAGAAAAGTATTTTCAAATGTAATTAAATACATTGTTACAGTATTTGTATTTTGTGTTTACCAATATTGCTGGAAAGTAATTTGTATTAAATTACTTTATAGCCACTGTATTAAATACATTTCGAGAGTATTTTGATAACTTTTTAGACGTTTAAACTTTGAGAGCAAATAACCTCAAAGCTTTTAAAATGAACTAAAAAGAGCGTAATGTACAAAAGAAGTAGATAGTTTTTGGTTAATAGTTGTTTGACTTTGAACATCACGCCTGAGGTTTTGGAAAGCATAGTGTTGTGTAAATTATTTCAAATTGTGAAGTCATCGTAAAGTTAGACTCTGCAATCTCACTTATATATAAATTTAAAAAATTTCATTTTTTGTGTCTAATTTTTGTGTGTGTATCTATCTTTTTCAATGCTAATTGCTAAGGCAGGCATTGCTTGATTTAGTTGTTAAATTTTGAGAAAATCAGTGGAAGTGTTAGTACATGTGCTGATATAGAATTCTTTAAAAAAAATGTTGCAGTGGACTAGTTGAATATGTAGATTTGATATTTAGGATAGTGTGTCAAATTTTTGGTCAAGATAGTGTAAGTTACAATAACAGTCATATTGGCATTTTCAGATCAAAAAGTTTTATTCCTGTCATTTTGCTGTTTCAATCAGAGCAAAAGGTTACTTCAAAAATATTTGTTTTAACAAGGGTTTTGTTTGTAACCGACTGCACTGCTAAGTCAAAAACTCCATAAAATTTCAAACTCCATAAAAGTTGAAGCAATAACTAAGCAGAGTCGAAAAATTTTAATTGACATTATATAGATACCTTTTCTAAACATTAAAATTTTTAAAGCAGTTAACCACAAACCTGATCAAGTAAATGGAATATTGTAAAATTCGAAACCGATGTATGTTAGATTTGACTTTCAACAACCATAAGCATGCTTAACGCAATTGTAAAGTTATTTAGTTCATCAAAGTTAGACACTTTCGCAAAATCCCTGGATATCGCTTGAGATGTTATATTCTAGTCCTGTTATCTATTTACTTGCCAGGAATAAACGCAATTTATGCACAGCAGATAAAAGTATATAGGTTAATATAATTGCACTGATGTGGTTTCAACTGTGGATTCTCCTCCTTTCACAACTCATTTACACAGTGCTATATCTGAAATCGCAAGTGGAAATAAAATGTTTTGAATTTCGTCTGGACCAACAAAAAGTGTTGATGTAGGCAAATTCTGCTGTATTTTGATAATTGACCTTCACAATGATTTTATTTGTCCAATGTTACACTGACAAAATTTTTACTGGAGAAACTGCTTGAAAGTTTAATTTAATGTATGATTTCAGCCAAGCTGGCGCAAACCAAAAGGTATTGACAACAGAGTACGTAGAAAATTCAAAGGTCAAGTCAAGATGCCTAACATTGGTTATGGAAGCAACAAAAAAACAAAGTTTTGTTGTCGAGATCATCATGGCTTCAAGAAGTTAGTTGTGCACAATCTGCAAGATTTGGAGGTAAGACATTAATAATTTTCTTTTGATCTTTTATTTTCACGACTTAAATTTGCGTGGCAACAATAGCTCAGTTTTGGTGCTCATTGATCAAAACGTTGTAGGCTTTCTGAACTGGCAATGTGGTGTTATGCTCCAGTATACTTCATGCAAATTTGTTCATGAGGTCGAAGGTTTTAGAGAGAGCAAAAAAGATTGAGTGCTGTGCGTTGGTGTGTTTGAACAGGTACAGAGTGCTTGACTCATATGCATGACTAGACTGATTATGTGCCAGTATCGGCGCAGCCAGGAATAAAAAAAAAAGGGGGGGGAGAATTTTCTTGGTTATGATTAAAGCATATGCAAATCGGAAAGTTTTAAACAAATTGCAACAAATTACAAAGTTTTAATAATAACAGGCAGGAGTCCTACCGTGTACATGCAGCAGGCACATAAAAGATACTAAAACTAAAGTGGCTTCACGTGGCTTTATGATTTTATTTTCTTTGACGATGCAACAGCGGACGCAAAAAACGTGTTTTCTTCACGTAGGTCGTAGGGTATAAAGAAATTGCAGATTGCCATATTATTCAAGCAAGCTGGCATAATAATTTCAACTCTCAAATGCAGTGTATTGTAACAAATTAAGAACAACTGAAGTGTACAGTTTGCAAAAACATTCGAACAACCCCGCCTACACCCTAAAATAATTGGTTTTTAAAAAAAATAAGTACTTCCTATTATTATTTATGTTAATTGACACCACGTACAGCTTGCTATTTTCAAACCGAAAAAAATGCTCTGTATTGTGGTGTGCCAATACAAAATTTTGTTACTTGATTGCTCTAGTGTTATTATTGTTGATAAGAAGTAGGGATCTAAGCATGAAGCAGGAATAATGGAAGAGCGATCATGCGACAGAAATAATTCCTTGCATGCGGTTAATTGTCTCAATTAAATGATGTGAATCTGAACGTGGCCATCGCTGAAAAATGATCGCAACACCCCTACGAACAAAATTTGGTTTGTGCCGAAAACTGCGTAGAATGCTTCCATAGCGAATTTCTAGGTTCATGCACTGTGCTTAAAATCATAACCGTACTGACGTATCATTAGTTTGTTTGAATAGCTGTCTGCTTGCACGCTTGTAAGGCAATATGCCAGGCGCACCAAACTTCGGTTTAAGATAAACTACAAACGAGCTTTTGCTCTCATGGTGTTACGCACAGTATAGATCGGGATTATCAGTGATGCAAATCTTTCGCTTTTTGGCGAAATTTGCCGATTTTTCGACCAAATAGGTCATTTTTGTAAATCGCCTGGAACCGATGAGAAAAATTTTGGGGTATGGGGGGTTGGGCAACTGCAAATGCGCGTTCTTTCTTTGAAGGATAAATAAGCTTTGTTTTTGCAACAACAGAGTTACGATTATAAACACGTCGTTATTTTTTTGAAGTCACTATTTTCATGAAAATTTACAGCTTAAGAGAAGAAGCGCTAAAGAGCAGTGCAAGAAAAAAGTAATTGTTGATTAAGCAAAAAAAACAAAACGTTTATTTTTCGGTGGTTTTCTTACATTTAATCAAAACGATTGCCAATGCATTTAGTGCGTAACATGGCAAAAAAGCACAGTGGTTTGTGGAGTAAGAAACGTTCCTCTCGTTGCGTGATTTTTTGGTTTGAAGAATGAAGATGCGGATGTTGCCTAAAACACATTCTGCAACTAAAGCTGAGCGCGGCGAAAAAATTTTTTTTTTGCTACTTGTCATGCGCTGCACTTGACTTGTTTTGATAAGCTGTCAAGGAAAAAAAATTGCCACGCTTTGCTCCGGTGGAAAATATGCTTTATGTTTAGTGATCTATTTTTTCATTCCAAAAAAAAACACAAGCTAAAATTTTAAATTTAGGTTCTTTATTTATTTTTAATGTTTTGGTCTTTAAAACTTTGTTGCTGATTTCAGATGCGGATTGATTATTAGTTTTTCATGCTGAATTACTGAAGCCAGCATTGTTCGTAAAATGCCGCCTCTGCCACTTCTTTCCCAGATCTAGGCCCACAATGAAATCTTGATCTTGATTGGTCCTCAGCTAGTATTGACAAAACAAATTGCCAGATTCTTAGTGAAGCCCATTATTCTCAACTTCTACCATCAAATATTGGACCCCCTGAAGCTCTTTCCCCCAGGCACAAATCTCTAGTTACACCACTGGTTTTGCCCAAAAGGTTTATTAGTTAGGCAGTTACTAATTGGTACTTCGCGCGAGCGTGTAGTATCTTTGTTTTTGTTTGCAAATTTTGTTGGATGACGATTGATTTGCTTGTAACTAGCTAATGGTAAAACCTAGAAAATTGAAAATTGGACTTAACATAAGAATTAATGAAAGCGTCATGTGTGCCAATTTTGGGAATCCTAGGTCACATGATCGTGAATCGAGACACGAAAATGCGGAAATTTTTTGCTTGAAAATCTGTTTATTTGCTGATAACTCAAAAACCACTTGACGTGCAAAGCTGAAATTTGTGCCCAATGCAGGTGCTTATGACTGCTTTATGTAAACCGAGTTCGGGGGTGCCCAGTCACATGACCAAAATTTTACGAGCCAAAAATAGGCTGAAAGTTGACGAATTTGAACCGATACATCTCCGTAATTACTGATATTGATAAAAATGGTTTGTGATTTTTGAGAACACTATCAACCACCTTTCTTTTGATTATGTTTGTTTACCCCAACTTGAATACTATTTTTTTTGCTTTGTTTCTTTTTTCTTTTTCTTCCCATGCTATCTACTTTTAAACTACTTAACGCACTATATGCAAAGTTTGAGCGATTGAAGATATCACGGAGGGCTAGTGTGCTACTGAAATCAGGGCTGCTAGGTTGGAAGAATTTCCATCTATTGGGTCATCCATATTTTTAAACTTTTAAAGCATTAAAGCTTGATGGATTAAATTTTCGAAATAAATAGATACTAAAAATAAACTAAACCTAACGAAAATTGGGGGTGCCACAATGTGGATTTCCCCCCCAAACAAGCCCTCCAAAATTCAAACTTTTTAATCTTTTAAGCTAGATATATGAAATTTTAGGGTAAGTACATGTAAAGGAAAAATAAAACTTGACAAAATTTGGGGGAACCAAAATGGGGGTCCCCCTAAAATGGGATTGTCAAAATTTAAACTTTTTAACCACCCAACGTAGACACATAAAATTTTCAGAGTTGGCAAATATGAAGAAAAGATAAAGTTTGACAAATTTTGGGGATATCAAAATGGGGGGTTCGTCTCAAGCGGGGTCGCCAAAATTTTAAATTTTTAAACCACTGGAGCTAGATGGATAATATTTTCGAAGTGGGTAGTTTCGAAGTAATGGAACATTATGAAATTTGAAAGCAATGTGTTTCAGATCTGACTATCAATAACCATAAACACGCTTAACGCAATTGTGAAGTTCTTTAGTTCAATAAAGTTAGCCACTTTCGCGAAGTCCTCGGATATCACTTGCGATGTCCTACTTCTCTAAAATTTTGTCAAAGCTTAGCGGTTTTGAACCCAAGTCGATTTCATGCATTGTTTGAGCTTAATTGTATGTGAATCTTCCATAGACGATACATTGTTTAATTAAAATAGTCATTGGCTGCTTTAGAAAAACAGCAAGGAGCACAGTTTCATCCGTTTTACTTTTTGGGTGTTTTCTATCTTACTTGTTGCCTATCTGCTATTAGGTTCATTCCACGCAATGATGCCCTGAATGATGAATTTTGTTTTTAAGATTTGGTTGCATATTTTTTAATTTGAAACTTGAATGGAATGGGCGTAAAGAATCGATTGCCGTCTGTGGTTGTCACGGGGCCAAAACACTAATATTAAATTTCTCCATAATGCGACCTTTGTTTATTGCACAATTTTGACTCAATATTTTTAGATATGTTTGGCCTCTCAGTAATGGTAAAGTGGTGTTTAGGTCTGGCAAAAATTGTCTGGTTTTGGTGTACAGTATACACGCTCTTTTCGTCGTGTCGCAAATTACAGTAGTGGTTGAGTAGCTGAAAGCTTGCTATGGTACCCTGTTTTTTGAAAATCAAATTGTTGCAAAGCTCCCGCAAATCTTCTTGCAGGTTTAGGCGTGTAAATTGCTTTCATAATAATTGATATCCTATTTTACTGGAAGGTGCTGGGATTTTGCGATTTATTCGCCATAACGTGTTAATTTGTATTAAAATACACACACACATTGGCTCATACTCGTACATCACAATTGGAGTAAAGCAGGTTTAAAATCTATAGTTTTTTGCGTTCTTCCTAATGAACTCTTCTGTTGCGACACTTAGATTTTTGAAGCGTAGATAAAAATTTGTTTCTCTAAACTCAATTGTTATCTTGGCTAATTTGAATTTAGTTTGATTGTTTTTGAATAAATGCTTACAGCATGCCTGTATTATTTTGCGGACTTAAGTTTAGCTACTTATTTTGATTTAAATCGCACTTATTTCTGGGACGTCACTTGCGGCTCTATTCGTACCTCAGCAGTAGTTTCATCATGAAATCTTCTTAAGAGTCGCATAGCAATGGCAAACCGTGCTGGAATTGTTTGTGACTTCATTGCGAATTAATTTCTCATAAACAATTCGCCACGATGGCATAATCAATTTGAATGGTCTGTGGCTTCATTGATTCTTGGCTGCAAATCTAAGGCGAGTTTAAGTCACAGTAACTTCGCAACCAATTTTGCAAACGACAGTACTGCACAACATTTAAACAATTGCATACCGCATAGTGTTTTTGTGTATTGATGACAATATCCCTGATTGTTATAATATATATGCAGTCATTAAGTTAATAAAATTGTTGCTAGTCCTAAAGCTTCCGGGTTACACTCCAGGCCCCTGCTCGATGGGTAAGTTTACTGTTTTTTCCAAACGTTTTTTTTTTTGCCACAGTTTTGATATAACTAATCACCGTTACTCAATTTTTCTCGTTTTTGCACTGCATCTTGTTGTGGCTCAATCTGAGTTGATAGGTGTGGATTATAGTGATAATTGCGGTAGTAAATCTACCATAAACTTTGACGCTCATTTAGGGGGTCGGGTGAGCTTCAGACATTGCTACACAATTTTTGTTACTGCTCGTGGATTTTTTTCTACGATGTTTGCATCCTTGATAATATATACAATCTTGTGGGACGGTAAATGGGGGGTCTGGGGGGCAAAGCCCCCCAGACGTTAATAGCATATTTTTAAAAAGCTCGCCGATTTTTTGTGAAGCCGTTTGCATCACTGGATTATACCTACGGCGTCTGCACGACTTTTTGCTTGCAACCAATCAGCGTGCTCAATCTAGACTTCAACACAATTTGGACTACGTCGCCGGACTTGCAGCTCTGATAGACTAGAACACTGTTATGAAAAAGATTTCTTAAAAATCAATTGGCATACTATTCACTATAGTACACATTTTCAAATCAACCGATCACTCGTTCCCCCAACCTCAGCTGCAAATAAAATTAAAGGATTAAGCTGACATAGTAGTTATGCTTTTGGTAAACTATAGCACTTTTTAACAAAATTATATTGATTCTGCCGTTTTTTGGGTAAGCGGGCTCGCAAGGCTGTTGATCTATAGGTAGGTTTACATAAGGCGATTCAGATCAATTGTGTCTGATATCTTTTTCAATGTAACTGCAATAAAAAGGAAAAACAGGCAAAATGCATGCAATCAAACGACGGACCAAATACAGTGTAATAAAAAATCAATTTCAGACATAGGCGTCAATTTTGTAGTGGCTGGGAGGCAACTCCCCCAATTTCAGACATAGGCGTCAAGTCAGATCAGGGGCGCTCCCAGAAATTTTTAAAGGGGGGGTTTCAATTTTTCAAAAAACAACCAACACCCAATTGTGGTTAATTTATTTTAACCATCAATGAAAATGCACGCTATTATAGCCAAACAGTAATGGTTGCATTTTATTTCAACATTTGTTTATTTAGAAACGATTTTGAAAGTTGTTGTTTGTGAAAGATTGTGCACGAGAGAATGCATTGCCATTATGGGGGCCTGCTGGCCGCTAAGCAACTTTTGCACTTTTTTCGGAAAATAGCTATTTTTAAGCTGTGTGGATGACATTTTGCATGTTTTTAGAGCAATTGGAAAAGGCAAAATCACTAAGATTTGGAAGAGTTTCAAAGAATTTATTTTGCTCTGCTTAATCAGGCCCTGCACACTTACTGATCAAGTACAAAATATGTTTAAATGGTGAAAGATTGCATATGTAAATGCATTTTTAAATTCAAAAAGCTCGTTAGTGGTACAGAATTTCAAGATAGCTTTTAATAGCTCAAGAGCGATCATTTCCACTCTTTAAGAAATAGGTATAGCCTTGAAAAAAGCTATTTTAAATTGTATGTTTTCATCCAGTTCTCTTCATGAATCTATGCTGGAATGAAGAAAAATTGAAATGCTGTGGCATATATAGAGCAGGCGTGCCCAACGTTTTTTACTGCTACAGGCCACATTTACAGGAGAAAAGTTATTGCGAGCCCATGATTAAACCCCAAAGAATTGCGAGTTTGTTGCACAAAATTGGTGCTCACTTCAGCTAGTATTTCTGGATCTTTCCCAAAAAGTAGGTGAAGACCAAGAAAAAGGGCTACACCGCAAATCGGTGCTGATTTTCGCCACTGTTTTGGGAGTCTGTCTCCAAAAGTAGGTGAAGACCAAAAAAAAAAAGATGTTCGCTGCAAATTCGAACTAATTTTGGGAAAACCAAACAGAAGAAGGTTTTGGTTTAGACTGATGTTTTATTTGTCACTAAATGGTAAGCCTTTCCACAAGGAAATCAATCACGCAAAAAGACCTTGTTGGCCACACAAAACAGCTTTGCGAGCCACAGGTTGGGCAGCCCTAATGTAGAGGTTGATTACATTGAAATAGACAATGGGTTGTTATTATGACAAATGATGCTGCAAAAAACACCTTAAATACTACAAAGTTAAGGCAAAAATATAACAAAATTATTTGGAAATGATACCTTGGGCGCTATCAAAAGCTCTTTTTAAATTTCTTAATACATTTGCAGAATAAAAATCTCTACGTTTGAATGTAATTTTGTTGTGGCTTTTATCTTCAAACAGCGGATTTGTTTCATTTGTTTTTTCGCAAAAGTGCATATGGTTAGTAGTTTTTTTTTAAGCAAAGGCAACTTTTGTCACTAAATGGTCGTCTGTCTTATTTTATTGTCAAGTTCTGTTCTGTTCAGAAGTTTTGATTGGGTATAATATATCCATTATTCAATATCCATTGATATAGGGGTGGTCCATATTTTATCAACTTATGAAAGTTTTAAGTCTCACTCCTTCAAGTTGTGTCATTTCATGAAAAAATAACTTGTGTCAAATTTTTTTTTTAAGTTTTACGTTTTGGGGGTTGCCCAAACCCCTCAAAAATCGGAAATTTTGTCAAATTTTGGTAGTTTCGGCATTGTGACCTTGATGTACCGGTATTTTTTGATCAAAAACTGTGATAATTGATGTTTAAAATGATTTGTCACCTCATATTTGTCAAAATTTGACACTCATATGTGTTGTAAATGCAAAAAATTGTGGTCACTTGATTTCTACCACTATGTGGCTCTATAGTTTAAATCATGAAAATTAGTAATATTGTGTAGTTTTTAACCCGAAACAATGGTATTGATTTCTGGAACCACATTTTCAGCAATGGGCGTTCCAAAACTTTTGTATAATGCCATTTTTATATGGTGTCAGAATATAAGCTTTCAGTTATACTTTTTCATATATTTCAAAAGATTGCCAGTGAAAATTTACAGTAACATTTTTCGTTTAAAAACTTTTAACTCGGTGCTTTTTTAACTGAACAATTTTGAGTTATAACTTGAATAAAATGAAAGTAGATTAAAATATCATTACACGCCACATTGACTTACAACGTAACTGAAAGATTAAAATTTAAAATAAAAAATAATAAAAAGTTTAAAACCTTTCTTAAAGAAGAACGTTTCCATTTAGTGCAAAATTCTGCAAAAATTTATGCTGCACCTGTTTCATATAAATGTCGCAGCTCTTAATATCTTGTGAAGAAACAGTAGAGCATAATTGTTTTGAAAAATAAGCAATTTTAATTTTTTTGCTATGATCATTAAACAGACACAATGAGTCACCAACACAACTGGAAAACAATTTCCGAAAAATAGACAAAAGAAAAAATTAGGTGTACAGAATTACAACCAATGTATACTAACTTTTTTTACTGAAGCCATTTGTGATGAAACCCTGATTAAACTAAAAACAAAAAACTTTATGGTGCAGTCTCAATTACAATGATTTGCAGTCAGGTATGACAACGTTTGATAAAACAAAACTTTGGCTAAAAATACAACTAATGAGATAGCCACAGTTTTCAAGTTGGACTGCAGCACTAGAAAGTCAATGTTGTATGTCTTTGTTTTCAGCTTTTTTATGAAACTTGGAAGACTACAGTCGAGGAGAATGTTTTAAAATTTGACAAAACAAATATTATAATAATAAGTCAATTAAGATGTTTTTTTGACGTTTGCAGGCCAGAGTTTTAATATTTTAATCGTTTTGCGTGCTTTTGGCCTAAAGGCTACCAGCTCGGAAGCCTAGGGAAGAGCCACCAGAACAGCGACTACTTAAAACAAGCAATGCGAAAAATTGTCTTCCCACTGGAATCGAACCTGCAGCCTTTGGATTACCGGTCTACTGCTCTACCACTTGAGCTAGAGAAGACGCCTCCTCGCATGCTCAATTTTGGCTATTTAAACCCAGCAACTTGCTTGTTGTATGATTGTAATAATCAGTCAATTAAGATGTTTTTTTGACGTTTGCAGGCCAGAGTTTTAATATTTTAGCCGTTTTGCGTGCTTCTGGCCTAAAGGCTACCAGCTGGGAAGCCTAGGGAAGAGCCACCAGAACGGCGTCTACTTAAAACAAGCAATGCAAAAAATTGTCTTCCCAAAGGAATCGAACCTGCAGCCTTTGGATTACTGTTCCCTAGGCTTCCGAGCTGGTAGCCTTTAGGCCAGAAGCACGCAAAACGGCTAAAATATTAAAACTCTGGCCTGCAAACGTCAAAAAAACATCTTAATTGACTTATTATTACAATCATACAACAAGCAAGTTGCTGGGTTTAAATAGCCAAAATTGAGCATGCGAGGAGGCGTCTTCTCTAGCTCAAGTGGTAGAGCAGTGGACCGGTAATCCAAAGGCTGCAGGTTCGATTCCTGTGGGAAGACAATTTTTCGCATTGCTTGTTTTAAGTAGTCGCTGTTCTGGTGGCTCTTCCCTAGGCTTCCGAGCTGGTAGCCTTTAGGCCAAAAGCACGCAAAACGATTAAAAAAAAGAATTATTGTGAAGCACAATTGCCTGCTGTAGTGTTAAAGTCAGGAGTATTACAATTGTAGTGTCTATTGCATGTTGCACAACAGTGGCAAAACCAAACACTCCAAAATAGTTCTACAATGTTGCATTGTAGCTCCAACTATTAGGATTATTTTTTCTGGAACTCCAAAACTGCAATAAGATTTTGCTTGGGAGAAAACCGGATAGCCTATACAAAACAAAAAAGGTGAGACTTTTTGTGAAGACAAATTTGAACTCACGCTTAAACTTTTGGTGATGCAGTAGGTTCTTTGCTGTCAATAGTTTTAATATGGATCTGTGACTAACTAACTTCGAGTCATTTACCATGAAAGCTCAAATCTTGAAAATTGGCGTCAATGCCTAGCTTCAAACTGAGGAAAGCTCAGTGGATATTCACAGCTTTTTTGGTTGACATCTAGCACTAGAAGACAGATAGGTAATTTAAATAGTAAATATTCAGCCATAAAATGCCAACCAAATGAAGAAAGTCAACTCTGCTTGAAGGCTACTAAATCTGACAATGATATTGTCGTCTAGTCAAAAACTATTTAAAAACTACATAGTAATTGTTTGTTCTACCGAAAATGAAAGTAAATTAAATGCAAAAGCTTTAAAATCACTGTGAAGGACAATGAAACAAGTGTACAGCTATTCTACACATAAAAATGGCATTATATAAAAGTTTTGGAACGCCCATTGCTGAAAATGTGGTTCCAGAAATCAATACCATTGTTTCGGGTTGAAAATTACACAATATTACTAATTTTCATGATTTAAACTATAGAGCCACATAGTGGTAGAAATCAAGTGACCACAATTTTTTGCATGTACAACACATATGAGTGTCAGATGAGACAAATGCAACATTTCAATTGCTTAGTAAATATATTGTGCAGAATCAAATTACGAACCTAAAACAACAGCTTAAGTGATTAATAACAACTTAAATAATTATTTAGTAAAAAGTAAATATAGCAAAGTGTTTGAAACTGTGCTATATCAACAAAATTAGGTTGTTTTTTTGAGTTCTAAAAGAGGGGGGGTTTCTACCCCCAAAACCCCTCTGGGTGCACCACTGACTGAGATAGAACCAAAATTCGGTGAAGACCTTTTTTTTGTAGTCTTTACCTGAATTCGGGGGCAAAAGTCTGAACTGAAATAGAATTATTAAGTTTACCAAACTTTGCAAAAAGATCTTGCCCTCTCAGAATTTGGATAATCAACAAAAAATCGACGCCTATGATTTCAGGTAGATAGAAAGTTATTTGTGTGGAAGAGATTTGCTTTTTTTCAGCAATTTGTGTTTTTTTTCGAATGTTTTCAATTAAGATATTGAAATTCATTAGGGTCAAAATTTGATTTGACTATGATGACATTTAATTTGTGGACTGCTACACATCAGATCTCGGCTGCTCAAAATCCTCATGAGTATCTGATTTTACTTGTTCCATTTTGGAAAATGATGAGTTTTGAAACAAAATGGATTTCGTTTTCGGGTGTAAAAGCAATGCATTTTGCTGACGAGACACTATCATTCAAAGACAGCGTGATACAGGCTACGCAATGAGGATTGAACATTTTCAATAAATGTTAACTTTTGACTGTACATTGTACAAGCATTTCGAATTTCCAGGTTTTGTTTCCACCCTGTGTTAGTTGCAAAAAGGAAGTGTGGCTAAATTCTTGTTTCAATAGAATCAAGTTTTTATGCGCGATTGTTATATTAATGTGACGTAATAGATAACTTTTTCAGTCATATTAAATAAAATTGATTTTTCCGGTGTAACTCATTTCCATCATTGTGTTACAATGATTCACTTTTCCTGTTTGCTGCAAACATTTTTTCTACCCGAATATCTCTGCACAGGGTTTCCACAATCGGAAAAAGTTGGGAATTTTGTAAAGACATTTTCCGACTGGGAAAAAGTGCACATGGAAAGCAGTTTGGCAAAAATAGTGCATTGCACCATGCAGAAACTAACGCGATTGGAGTGGATAAATATTAAATGTCCCATTTGTCTTTGTATAACTTCTATTTAGCGCATAAAAATACTGTAGTGACAGCACACATGGCTGTGTTATGTCAAAGCTTCAAGAACGGTGGTCCTGCCGATTTATTTTGTCACAATACAGGTTCAAAAAAACTTTAATTTAGGAGTATTATTCTGCTGTAGTTGAAGAGTATTATTACTTCAAAGGCAATTAAGCAAACGGACGAATTCAAGTTCCGGTAGCCTACTAGCACTAAAAGAGGAATAGCGTGGTATACGCAGACAGCAGGCAAAAAGGTTAGCAAAAAACTGTAGAAGGCAATTTCAACAGCTGCTGCATCCCAATGAAGTTCTGAGATTATTAACCTACTATACGTTAGTAATGTACTGATAGCCTACAGTAGGCTGTCTGCCGTGGCCATGTTTGGCTTTTAAGTTAAGTTGAGAGATTTACTAGCCCAAGCGCTAATAATGTGCTGATAGCCCACAGAAGTATTAGTCTGCAGTAGGCTCTCTATGATTTGGCTTACGCCTATGATTTGGCTGTAAGAGAAAACTCCCTTGCAACAAAGCATATACCGATTCCAGCAGTTGAGTTACTGGGAATATATTCACTAGACTATACCTGTACCGGTAACCTATTTCTTTGGCACAAACACTGTTAATAGCAGTAGATTTTGCAGATCCTGGTAGTTAGTCCAGTATAGGCTTACTGTATATATCTCGCTTCTTTAGTTAGTCACTTTATGCATTAAAATTTAGTCAGCTTTCGCTTTAGCCAGCGGTTTGGTTAGGCATCCTTTGTTTACCAGCCTACAAATAAAAAAGAGCCATAGTTCAGATTTCACAAGCTTGAACAGTATAAGCCTTGAAAGGTTTGTGCAGCTTGAATCTGAGTTGAATGTAAGCAAAGATTGCGCTGTTACACAGACTCTTTAGCATGATTAGATTCAGAAAATGTTAGTAAGCTAAAAGTGTACAAAATTGAATGCTTCATGAATTAGTATAAATAATTGAAATAGTGTGGTGTACTTCATTTTTTTAAATATTTTGTACGTAACCTGCAGAAAATGAGAAAGGGGTAGCTCTCGAGTTAACGGCAAAACACAAATTAAGTATATAATTGGAGAACTAAGAATGACAATATTTGTCAATTGTTAGTTCTCGATATAGGGGCTGCAGAGTTTACTAGTCCTATGTATGGTTGAGAGCAGTATCAAAATGTGAGATCATTGTAGATGTACAAAAGGAAGCACCTAGTTCACAGAAAATTTACAATCAACGAAACAGCACAAGATACAAAGCGCTGCAGTTCTCTATTTTTCTCTTTGGTTATAGATTTTGT